>LPNX010764374.1:57276-190001 GCA_001517045.1 Pseudotsuga menziesii
AAGAATACTTCAATATATTCGAGGTAAAATTCAGTTTGGGATTCATTACAGTACAGGGGGAGAAACCTTTGTTGGTTGGTTTCACTGATTCAGATTGGGCCGGCGATCCTGATGATCGGAAGTCTATTGCAGGTTATGTTTTCAGCTTGGGATCTGGACCTGTCACTTGGGATTGTAAGAAACAACAAGCTCTTGCTCTTTCTTCAGCAGAAGCAGAATATTGAGCCACAGTTAATGCTATTCAGGAATCCTTATGGCTTCGACAGATCATTTCAGAGTTTGGATTTGAGCAGCAGCAGCCTACTCCACTTTGGTGCGAAAATCAAACTGCCATCAAGCTTGCCAAAGATCCAGTTCTACATCAGCGCAGCAAACACATTGAGCTACACATGCACTTCATTAGAAATCTTGTTCATGATCGTGTTATTGAAGTGCTCTATTGTCCTATAGATGATCAAGTTGTAGACATCTTTACCAAGTCTCTTACAGAAGCAAAGTTTTCTAAACTTCGATCTATGTTAGGAGTTCAGGAATGTGCCCCTAAGGGGGGATAGGCTCTAATTCCTCCTTCCTTCTCCTAATAGTGTCACTTTTGTAAATCCTTCAATCCTATCCCAAGTTGTTCTTAAGGGGGGATGTTAGGATATTTAGACACTTAGGAGTTATTTAAGATCAACTTGTGTAATATATCTGTTAGGTAAAAGTGTGTTTCTTTAGTATGCACTAGTATGCATTTGTAAATATTATAATCCGATGGTCACGATATTTTCTAGACATAGAGTGATTCAACGGTTCAACTTCTCTTAAATCATGCCTACCATTGATCTGTGGCTTAACACCCGATTGGTCTATGATCTCTATTTAAAGAGCATAGAGGGTCCTTGGCTAGTTGATCGATTATGAGAATCTCATGTAACTTTCTTTCTTTTGCATAATAAATTGCTCCAAGTAGCTATTTGGCTGGGGCCGTGGACTGTTTCCCTCTCGAGGGTTTTAACCATGTGACAAACATTGTTGTATTGATTTGTGATCTGTTTGTGTGAAGCGGTTGTTCTTGGTGTTCGTTCTTTTGGGAGTACCTTGTGTACCCTAACAGAAGACACATTGGGTCTAATATAATTCTTATCAATAAGTTCTTTTAACTGTGACTTAAGTTCATTTAGTTCGATTATATTCATCTGATAAGGGGATTTTTAGTTGGGCACTGCACCAGGTACCAACTCAATAGTGAAATCTAATTCCCGTTTCGGAGGCAGTCTTGGAATTTCTTCTGGAAATACATCTGAATATTCCTTTAGAATCGGTATATCTTCCAATTTTAGTTTATCTATGTTGTTCATGTTTTCTTTATCGATTACTGTTATTGGATAAGCCTTACAACCATTCCTAACAGCTCTCTTAAGCTGTAGAGCAGAGATCTTCCTTACAGCTGTTTTCCTATGGATTCCCTTTACACTAATTAACTTTCCATCATTATTTATGCAAGAAAAGGTTTTATCAAAATAATTCAAGACCACCCTATGTTGCTCTAACCAATCCATACCAATTAATATATCATATGAGCCTAAACGTAATACATTGAGTTTAACAAAAGTTTCAAACTGATCCATAGTTACTGCACAATTCTTTACAAAACTAATTACCTTTCTCTTTGCACGAGTAGCTAATTGAACTAACCAAGAACTTGCAAAATTTTCAGCTGGAAGTTTACATTTTTCTACCAAATCAGGAGAAATATAGCTTAAACTAGCTCCTGGATCAATTAAAATAGATATAGGTATTTGATTTATCTTACCTTCCACTTCCACCATGGAAGTTTGATAGTCTGCTTGCCGATTCTCTAACATTGCACTGATCCTGGGCATTGTCCTCGCTAAATCACCAGTAGTCATCTCCTCCTGTATTGTGTGGATGTTGCTAACAGTATTCTTCCGATTGGGACAGACTGATGCATAATGCTGACCATTGCATTCCCAACACTTTATGGGTTCTTTTCGTTCAAAGTTATTTATGTAGTTACTGTGGTTGTTAACAGATTATTTATTCTTTTGATTATTCTGATTGGTCTGTGAATTACTTTTATTCCCTTGGAAATTCTTATTAGAAAAATTTCTGGTGTTATGATTTTTAGGATTTCGATTAGGTACAAACTCTTTCTTCTTTTGTTCAAAGTTATTATTTCTTTTGGCCTTCTAGTTGGCCATACTCTCCTTTTTATGATTCCGTTCATAACAAAAATTTGCTTTTCTCATGGATTCTTCTAGAGTTTTTAGATTGTCATACTCAATCCTGTCCTTTATATGATAAGGTAAACAATTGAGAAACCGGTGTACCTTAGCTTTCTTGTCCACAATGTATGGCACATACCTAAGCAGACTTAGAAATTTACTATTCAGTTCTTTCATATTCATTGTACCCAGTTTTAACTCATAGAATTCCTTAGCCCTTAACCCTTTACTCTTTTTAAGTCCTGCCACCATATATCAGCTTTTCCTGTAAGATTATAAATAGCCATCCTGGCCTTCAGTTGATTAGAATAGTTATAAATTCGGAAGTATTTCTTCATCCTGGATAGCCAAGATTCTGCTTCTTCCCCCTTTTCAGTTTCTCCATTAAATTTTGGCGGCTTGATCTTCTTGAACTCCCTAGATATTTCTTCATAAGGTTTATATTTTATTTTCCTAGTATGGTGGTTATCTTCACTACTGTCACTAGTATAATGAGAGTTGTGTTTATCACCATATACTTTGGAAGATGAGCTACTTTCATTTTTAACTTGTTTAGTCTTTTTATACTTATGTTGATAACCTATATCTTCAGACTTAGTTATTTTACCCTTTCCCCCAGTATGAAATATTTCTATTAAAATCTGATTTAGCTCCTCTTGAGCTCTCATAATCCTCTCATTTTCTTTCTTAACCGATTCCATCTCTGATTTTAATTCTTTAACTGTTTGTAGTAGTTCAGAAGAATTATTGGTTATATCTTCTTGTATAGGTTCTTTTTGAAGATTATCTCATTCAGTGTAAGGAGATTCGTCATTCGCATATTCTTCCAATCTATCCATACCTATCATTAACTTAGAAACAAATTTTTCTGTGTATGTCATTCAAAGAAAACAACATCAGCATAATTATTTAAATTTACTGTTTCATATAAGCAAGTTGAGCTTCATTAAGGCCTAGTTTTTGAACCTTGTGCTTTGATACCACATGTAATAACCCACAAATTCATAAAAATTTAATTTTTTTAAAAGTAACATAAAATGTCTAAAGTTGCAGCGAAGGAAGTACTAATGGTTAGCGAAAAATGAAACAATTTATAAAAGAATATGGTATTGTTTCTTTAAAAGAGCCTGTAAACTAATGGTTATAAAGGTTCATGGCTTTAGTCTTCAGTTTCTTGATCACTCCATCAAAAAAATATAAAGGTTATGTTTTGAGAAGTTTATGGCTTTTCCTTTTTACTATAGTTATAAGCTATATTATAACCATCTTATAACTCTTTATTATTTCAAAATAATACACCACCTAATCGACTTGTTTGAAAGCATGAAAACCTTCTAGGATAACAATAGTGTCCAATTTATAACCTAAGGTAGAAATACCACAAATCAAAACACTTATGATGAAATCAAATGATAGCAATCATATATTACATAGTTTGAAATGATCGTTGTAAATTATTTGATGCAGCGCTGACTATAGGGTTCAACCCATGCTTGGAGAATCATTTGGAAGGTCACGTGGATTGTTTACATCCACTGAAGGGTTGATTTAAAACCTTGAAACCCTATTCAGTTGCATTGCAAACTGTGATAGTTTCTCCTTTGTTGAGCCAAGCTGAGAGCTCGTGGCCATGAAAGGCCTGTAACCACCTTCATACATTTGGAATTTCGTCTGCAAATACTATGCTATGACTGTTGGGAGAAGTCATTAATGGTTTTTGTTCTTCTGTGTGTTGAAAAGTTACAGCGAGGGTGTGTAATGGCTTTTCTTTGTGGCTCGAAGGATGTGTTTTCTTTAACCTACAACTGAACACTCAATAGTTGCTGCCTTTGTTTGGTTGAGTTGATTTTTCTTGTGTTTCCTTCGCAGAGGTGACTTCACATCTTCTTCCTTTCGGCATGGTGCCAAACGTGACCTGGTGTGGCCATCTTTTCTCAGTTTTGACTCCAAGTTTTAACAAGTAAACACTTACCCTAAACTCATTTTTTAATTTGTTTTTGTTATGAGGATTTAAAAATTTCTATGCAAACACGTATTAAAAAAGATTTGGTTTGGAACTTGCAGGTTCTTGCTTCCTGCTCCATTGCTATAGGTGAAAACGAGCTCACTCTTCAGTCTTTACATGAGCATCCAACTGGTAAGCCCTGGTTCCATTGAGGGTTTCTTCCTGCGTAATGTTGTGGTTGTTGGAAGTTGGTTCTTGTGGTTGTAATGGCACGGCCTCGGTTCTCTGTTAGCTTAGGTTTCCATCTTGTTTGCTATTTGTAAAGTTTTTAGAAACCCTTAAAGGGTATTTCGTGCAGGGTGAAGAAGGCTCTAGAATCCATGATTTATATGGGTTTTAAATGATGTTTTCAGGCTTATGGCCTGAACAATGTAATTGCTTTCATTTTAAAACAAAAGAGCCCAGCTCTGAACTCAAAGGGCTGTCGACCTTTGTCTAGTTTATTTTAGTTTTTATAATAGGTTTTGATGGGTGAAGAGAGACTGTGAAACAGTCAGGAATGTAAATGGAAACATGATCTTTCTCCTGTCAGTAAATTATGGATAATGTTTGATATATATTTATATATTTTTCATAGTTTGGTTTTGTTAACAGGACTAATCCTCAAGCTTCAGTTCTAATGGTTGTAAGCCATTCCTTATTATTTGATTTTGTTTTTTTTGTAAATTGTTTAAATAATATTTTATTATTAAATTCTATTTTTCAACAAATTGTTTATGTAAATTTTAATTATTACCTTGTATTTATAAAGGTTTCCAGTGCACAATTTATGGGAACAATTTACTGTGTTTAAGAGTAATATTTACTCTATTTTTGGAACAAAGGGTTAATTAATAAGTAAACTCTACAGTTCGATAATAGTATTGTTTATACTTAATAATTCTTAGCTTTGTTTATTTAATATTTTCCTTAATGATTTTAACAACTTGTTTTTAATTCTCAGTTAAAAAGGATTAGGGTTTAATGCTGCATACTTGTGAAAATGTTATATTTATCTTTCAATAGCTTTTGTGGTTCTAATTAGGTTAAAGTAGAATCCTTCTGTCTTATAACAGAGACACATAGTGTTTGGTGTTAGAATAATCAACCCATAGTTAGCTACCTTAGACATTAAATTAATCATTTTCGTCTTATTTGCCTAGTTTCATGATTCCACCTTATGCAAGTTGTCATCTACCTATCCATAGTGGTCAAAATTTCCTATTTTGACTCATGGAGCACTTGGGAAACCTCAAGGAATCAATTCTGCTTTATTCCTGGCCTCCTAGTCACCCTTCTGCTTTTTCTGCTTTATTGCCTGCTTTTTCAGTGCTTTAAGGCAATTGGGAAAGTTTGACTAGGTGAGGTTAACTAGTTTTTTTTCCTCCACATCCTACACTCTTTTCTCCTATGAAAAGGATGTATGAGTTGTCCTTCCATCACCTTTTAGCTTGCCTAAGTGATTTTTCCAATTCGTGAGCTCCTTAGCTGATTTGGAAACTACTTTATGCACCTATGGGGGAATTGCTTAATTTTAGTAAGCCTGCTTTTGACTAGATTCGAATTGACTCCTCATGTATTCGAATCCCTTATGTAATTATTTTAATGCAGCAACCTATCATGTTACAGGGTTGGCTATTGTACACTTATTCAATACAGTTTAGTGTTCAGCTCCATATTCAGTCTCTTTTGTGAGTGATTTTGCATGTACAATTGATAATTGTTGTGAGTGTAATTGTTCTATCACTCGGTTCAATTTCCACATGGTATTAGAGCCATTGTATATCGATTTCTCTCCTTCAAATTTTTTTTGCAGGTTCGACATCAGTGACTGGGAGCCTTCTATTGACAGCCGGGACAATTTCTGAGCTATGGATCAATCTTAGAAGATCATCTTGACTCCCTTAAATTTATTTGAATGGAAAGCAGAGATGGAGATACTGTTGAGAGTGAAAGGCCTCTACAGGGTGACTATGGCAACAGAAGTAGAGCCCAATCTAGCTACAGAGAAGATAAAATGGCACAACAGGAGGGATGAGGGCTATGGTCTCTTGTGTCTGAGTATTTCCAGAGACCTCCTTTTCCATCTTGATGGATTGACATCACCGAATGAAGTATGAGAGAATATTATTGATATTTTTGGAAAGAAAGATGAGATGAGGGGACATCAAATTGAAAACGAAGTGATCTCCCTGAGTCCAAATAGCTTTGAATCCCTGCAACTCTATTTCTCCAAGTTCAAAGCACTTGTTTTGCAGCTAAAACAATGTGGGATTGAAAAGGAGGATGATCAGCTGGTCTTGGCCATACTCTCAAAGCTTGACCCTGACTATTCAATGTTTTTTTTGACCTTCTATGCCACAAAGTTGACAGCTCGAAACTGGAAGATGCCTAGCCTTGCAGATTTCATGGAATCTCTCACACAAGAACAAGACAAACTGGTGATGATGGGCACCATCAAACCGTCCAAAGACCAAGCTCTGGTTGCTGGAGATTTGAGGGTGGATTAAAAAAGAAAAAATAAATCTAAAAAGCCACCTGAGCAAAAGAGATACAAGAACAAGTCTCCAGAGGAGCCACAAGGTTCCAAGAAGAACTACTAGAAGAAGAAAAACAAAGGAGAAATGAGCAAGTGCGCATACTACAATAATGTAAATCACACTGAAAGCTCTTGTATGAAGAAGCAAATAGACATGCTGACCCAACTCCTGGAGAAGAATGGCATCTCCCTTCCAGACAGCTCAAAGAAGAGAGAAGGAGGATCAAGTTCAGAAGACAGAGAGAGAGTTCATGCATTGGTTGCTGGCACATCAAGCTCACCTAGTTTCATCATTGATTCTAGAGCTTCAAGACATATGGTTTTGACCAAGGAGGCATTCTCCTCACTTGACATGTCGAAAGGTCCACCAATAGTACTGGGAGATGACTCTCTCACTGAAAGTTTGGGAAAAGGGAGGATTGATCTTGATCATGGTCAGTTCAGCAATGTGTTGTATGTTCCTGGTCTTGCCTCCAACCTCTTATCAGTGTATCAGATGACCCACACTGGGTCTCCAAAAAAGGTCATATTCTCCCCTGATGAAGTTGATATCACAGAGATCTCAAGTGGTAAAGTCATTGCAAAAGGAGTTGCAAATCATACTTCGAAGGTATACATGTTCTCACACTTCCTACCCTACTCAAACCCCTCTGCTCTTCTGATTCATGCTAATGAGGCAAGAAAGCTTTGACATGAAAGATTTCGCCACCTAAATTACAAGTATCTTTCTGATCTTAGTGAAAAAGAGATGGTCATAGGGTTACCAAAGATAAAATTTTCCAAAGGATTCTGCCAAGGTTGTATCCTAGGAAAACACCCAGAGCATAAATTTGAGAGAGCTAGTCATGAGAGAACCTCTGCACCCCTCAATTTGATCCACAGTGATGTTGCTGGCCCATTCCCTCATATTTCCATGAGTCAAGCCAAATATGCATTGACTTTCATAGATGACTTTTCCAGGTATTGCTGGGTTTACTTCCTGAAACACAAGTCTGAAGTTTTTGGCCTCTTCAAAGTCTTTAAGGCTTTGGTTGAAAACCAGTCTGGGAGGAAACTCAAGGTCCTCAGATCTGACAATGGTAGTGAGTATGTCAAGTCTGAGTTTATTCAATATTGTGCAGATGTAGGTATTCAGATGCAGCATTCTATCCCTTACACACCACAGCAAAATGGTGTTGCTGAGAGGAAGAACAGATCACTGAAGGAGATGGCAACATGCATGATGGAGGCCAAAACTTTGCCACCAAAGTACTGGGACAAAGCTATCAACTGTGCAGCCTATATACAGAATAGGGTGCCTCATAAATAGATTGATGGTATGACTCCTTTTGAAGCATGGAGTGGGCACAAGCCAAATGTGACCCATTTCAGGATTTTTGGCTCAAGGGCTTGGGCTAGAATTCCAACAGAGAAGAGAAAGGCTTTGCAGCCCCAAAGCCAAGAGTGCCTATTTGTTGGGTACTTTGAATATTCAAAAGGGTACAAGCTGATAAATTTGAGCACAAACAAATCCTTCATTGAAAGGTGTGTTCAATTTCAAGAAGAACCCCTAGCAGTAGTGGAAGTGGGAGAAGCCTCTTCACCACCAGAACCTCTGAAAGTAAGTGAAGAGTTTGTTGAACATGCTGATTCTGATATGTCTGATAGTGATGAGTTTATTTCAGATCCTAACAGCCCTACAAGGCCAAAATGGGCAGCAAAGACCATTCATGCAGCAGGAGAGCTAGCTGGGAATCCCAATGACCCTAGGAGGACTAGATCTCAATTTGAGAGTGCTCTGTACATGAAGGATCCTATGTTTGATGAGAAATGATATCTGATGGTGGAATTATATCCTTAGACATATGAAGATGCAGTAGGAGATCCAAGATGGAAAGCATCCATGAAGGAAGAGTTCAGCTCACTCCAAAAGAGCAACACTTGGGAGCTAGTGGATCTTCCTCCAGGGAGGAAGCTAGTTCAATGTAAGTGGGTGTACGAGACCAAATTTGATGCTGATGGTTCACCTATGAAGTACAAGGCCATATTGGTAGCCAAGGGCTACTCACAGGTTCATGGCATAGATTAGAATGAGACCTTTGCACCAGTGGCAAAGATGGACTCCATCAGGCTAGCCTTAGCCATTGCAGCTTCAAAGCAATGGGAGGTACATCACATGGATGTAAAGTGTGCCTTCCTGAATGGAGATCTCACTGAAGAGATATACATGCAGCAGCCTCAAGGATTTTCTACTAACCCATCTCTTGTGTGCAGGTTGAGAAAGTCATTGTATGGGCTAAAGCAAGCCCCCAGGGCTTGGTATGCCAAGATTGATAGCTTCTTGCTATCACTAAATTTTGTTCGGTGAAAATCAGATCTAAATGTATATTTGAAGTTAATTAATGGTTCATTAATGATCATTGTGTTATATGTTGATGACCTTCTCATTACAGGAAGCTCAAAGGATGAGATTGCTTCCTTGAAGGGTGCAATGAACCAAGCCTTCTCCATGACAGATTTGGGGCTCTTAAGCCAATTATTGGGGCTTGAGATTGCTCAAACCAAAGCTGGAATCAAGGTGCACCATTCCAAGTATGCCTTGGATTTTCTAAACAAATTCAAAATGAAGGATTGCAATCCAAGCAAGACTCCTTTCCTTTCAGGAGTGAAGTTGATTCTTCACCTATGGTAAACAATACATTGTATAGGCAATTGATTGGATGTTTGTTGTATCTTACACATACTAGACCTGATATTTATTATGCAGTAAGTGTGTCTTCTAGATACATGGATCAGCCTCATGAGATCCATTGGAAAGCAGCCAAAAGGATCCTTAACTTTGTTCAGGGAACAAGGACACATGTGATGTTCTATAAAGAAAAATCTGATCTTGATTTGATTGGGTTTACTGATAGTGATTGGGCAGGTGATAGCACAGAAAAAAAGTCCACATCAGGATATGTGTTCATGCTTGTAGAAGGGCCAATCAGCTGGTCAAGCAAGAAACAGAGTGCCATTGCACTCTCATCTATAGAAGCAGAGTACAGAGGAGTTGTAAATGCAACAACTCAATGTTTATGGTTGCAGGGGTTACTTGGAGAGTGTGGCTTCGAATCAGAGTACTCAACTACCATATACTGTGATAACCAGAGTACCATTCGAATTTGCAATGATCCAGTTCAGAAGTAGAGAACCAAACACATTGAGATCCATATGCACTACATCAGAGAGCTTGTGCATGATGGCACCATTCACCTACTCTTCTGTTCATCTTCAGAACAAGTAGCTGATATCTTCACCAAATCATTTTGTGACAAGACCTTCAGCAATTTCAAATCACTACTGGGGATTGCTGATCATGCTGTGAAGCATGAGTGAAGACAAGATTTCCAAATTTTGTTTTATAGTCCATGTTTAAGGGAGGATTTTCCCATGTGGTTTTTGCCTCTTTACTTGTTTAAATGGACATGTAGTATGTAAAGGGTGACTAAGCCTTGTTGCTAGGCCCTATAATTTTCTGATATATTACTCATAAGTCAGGCTTAAGGGGGGGTGTTAGAATAATCAACCCATAGTTAGCTACCTTAGACATTAAATTAATCATTTTTGTCTTATTTGCCTAGTTTCATGATTCCACCTTATGCAAGTTGTCATCTACCTATCCATAGTGGTCAAAATTGCCTATTTTGACTCATGGAGTGCTTGGGAAACCTCAAGGAATCAATTCTGGTTTATCCCTGGCCTCCTAGGCACCCTTCTGCTTTTTCTGCTTTATTGCCTGCTTTTTCAGTGCTTTAAGGCAATTGGGAAAGTTTGACTAGGTGAGGTTAACTAGTTTTTTGTCCTCCACATCCTCCACTCTTTTCTCCTATGAAAAGAATGTATGAGTTGTCCTTCCATCAACTTTTATCTTGCCTAAGTGCTTTTGCCAATTCGTGAGCTCCTTAGCTGATTTGGAAACTACTTTATGCACCTATGGGGGAATTGCTTAATTTTAGTAAGCCTGCTTTTGACTAGATTCGAATTGCCTCCTCACACATTCAAATACCTTATGTAATTATTTAATGCAACAACCTATCATGTTACAGGGTTGGCTATTGTACACTTATTCAATACAGTTTAGTGTTCAGCTCCATATTCAGTCTCTTTTGTGAGTGATTTTGCATGTACAATTGATAATTGTTGTGAGTGTAATTGTTCTATCACTGGGTTCAATTTCCACATTTGGAAATAAATTGTTATAAAATGTTTTGAAAATAAAAAAATATCTTAGCCTAACCCTAGATAAAGGTCTGTTTACTATACCTACACTTATATACTAAACTGTAAGTTTTTATGTGTTGTAAATAATATTAGTATACGAAAAATAATTTTGTAAGTAATATGATTACTAAAAGTTTTTACATACCTAAACTTTAGTTTTTTTATCTAGAATGAATACATATAATGCAAACATTATTTACTACTTCTTTTCAGTAAAAAAAAACATAAGCAAACTAAAGTAGATGTAGTTACAATTTTCATTCAAGTGAGAAGAATCATCATATTCATCTAAACACCGAGCTGTACTAGAGTACTGCCTAAGTCAAGTGTGGAAAAATACAGTATGGAAATTCTAATTCTATTTGTTTCTCATTTTGCATAATCATTACTATTTCTAACATAATCTGTAATTTACCAAGTCTAACATTACACAGTTACTCATTTCTTCATAAACCCTAATTAGAGATTAACATGCCTATATTTAAAATCTAGTAAAGATTTTAATGAGGACAGTAAATAAATATAATAACATAAATACAAATAGAACCTGTCAATGATAAGACAACAACAGCTTAAGGAGGCTGTTCCTCCCAACCAATCTCCTGGAGAACACTCAGACAACGGTTCCTCAGGACCCTCGAGCTTGTTCCTGGTCTTCTTGGCAGAGTTCTGGGTGGAGACTATAACCTTAATACAGTTTGTCACCTGACTGGTCCAATTACCTCAGTAATTAAAATCTGCTCACAGCAGTAAAAACTTCATCCTAGTAGCTGTAATAAGTTCAATATCAGTAGTTAACCCCTCAAACTCACTTCAATAATCCCCTCCATTGAATTTCTCTTGAGTAAATTCATTTACCATGAATGATCACCTCTAGAATGGGAATCCTCAACTGTATTCAATGGGAAATTTTATAGATATGCCTAGGTCTTCTGGGTCAGTTTTCATTTAATGAGCCACTTGCTCTGATTCCACTTTTTTGGGGAATCATGACCACAAATATAGGGAAGTTTCTACCTGCAACAGTTGGAAGTAGTTTGAGGATGCTGCCTCTTGTCAGTTTACTCTCCACCCAGTCTCCTCCACCAATTGACCAGTAAACACTCTTTTAATAGATTCCCTAAGCTGTTGTCTCATCATTTATTTATTTATAAATAAAATATTCTGAATTACATTAATTATTCTTGACTCCACTGGGTCATCAATTACAAACTTAGCATAAAATATAACACAATGTTCCTAAAATAGCATTAAATTGTTTTTGCAAATTGGGGCATGTGACACCCTCCAACTTAGGAGTTGAAATTCAGAGTCAAAGATGGGAACATAACCATTTCTCCATGAGCCAACCCCGATATTTCCTTCAACAATCAGAATTTGGAAGTCAGAAATCGAGACGAAGCCACAACTCTGCAATCCAACCCCTATTTATTCCTTTGACACTTTGACACTTCAATTATGAACATGTACGTAGAATCAGATCATCCACAAAGGGAACAATTGCAAGTTAAACAAAGGAAACAAACATGAATGGAATCGAATATGAACCAGTTAATATTTCCATTAAATTCCAAGTGGAAATCCATCCAGTATTGCATCCAATTATTAACAGAATAAGTAGCTATTCAACAGGGTTTATAAAAGACACCATGGGAACATCAACAAAGATAGACACAACATATAAGCTCATGAATACATATATATCAAGCTTCCATCTAGTTTAGATTTCACAATGAATAATAATGTACATGTTTCCAAGTTGTTAAGCCATTAAATACTACGTTTCACAATCAAGAATAATGTATAGGCTTCACAATCACTTATATTATTACTGTGCAAATGGCATCAACCATACCTTGTTCCATCCAGCCTTCGACACCGTCAAGGAAGATATCACTTTGATAGAAAAGCTTCGAGCTGAGGTCAAAGATCCATAGGAAGAGGTGCACTTAGGGATAGTTCAATTGTTATTTTGAGTAGACACAACTCAATTCCTCCTAGCTACTTTCTCTCCCTCTTCCCTACCTAGTGCAATGGATTTCCATTCACTACAGTCCTTCAGGATATCACCATCCACCGTTGGGATTCATGTGTAGTCTAGGACGAAGACAAGTAGTGGACATAGATGAGTTAACAAGATTTTCTTAGGCCTAATTCAGCATGACGTCCTAGTTCTCAAAGCACACAATTCATACACATAGTATATCCTAATTGGATTCCTCGACTCCAAATCTTACCAATCTCTTAGCAAGAATGTCATGATTCACAACTATCCACCCAATGACCTAGGAAACAAGGATATAAGGCAATTAAGCAACAATGAAATCATCCCTCGTAACCCTCTCCAAGGAGATCAACTAAGGATTTATATGACAAAGGAGGAAATTCAAACCCAAGGAGGTTACTCAACCAAAAATATCCATTCGAATTCCACCAAGGAAATTCAAATTCCCAAGACAGGGAAGTTACACATGCACTAGCTAAAAATAGTTAGTGAGGGAACATTTGTGCTAGTTGGGGTTACAAATCCAAGTGTAGCCTCCAAAAACCATCAAAGGTAACCTTCAACAAGTGGAACCCATCAAGACAATATCAAGGTGTCAAAAGTGCATGGAATGTCACCATTCTCCCTCATGCTATGGATCAAGTCCTCCCATACTCTTTTGTGATTTCCTGTGTGCCAGTTGTTTTTATTAATTATTTATTTACAAAAATAATAATATTGTCTCTAGGTCCTTAAGGACCCTTTTCTTGGCACTTAGTTCCACATTAATAATCATTACCACATATTACATATGTCGAGGGGCTTAACATTCGGGGTATCATAGAGGTATTGGAGTCAGAAGCCATGGACAAAGAGACAACAAAGATGATTTAGAATCTGAGAAGAAATATCGATAGAACCCTCATAGTTTAAGGGGGAGTAGTAGGAGAAATTGGTAGGAAGGAATCTAGAAACATGCCAAGTCAAAAGTGCAGTGTTACTATTGTAAAATGTTTGGTCATTTTTCCAACCAATGCAAAAAGAGATGGAGGACGTTAGTAAGAAGTTTCAAATATTACAGAGGATTTTGAAGGCAATCAGAAATTAGCGTTGGTAACTTGTAATTTGACCCAATAAAGTTCAAATGACACATGGTTTTTGGATCGAGGTTGAAATAACCATGTGACTAGAAATAAGGAGCTATTTTTCTATCTAGACACCATCGTTCAGTATGAAGTGAAGTTGAGTAGTGATAATAAGGTGAGTTCTAATGGTGAAGCTGCTATTGCAGCTTTTTCCAAGAATGATGAAAGAATAACAATAGATGATGTGTATTATGTACCTAGATTCAAGTGTAATATGTTGAGCATTGGATAGCTCATGGACTAGAAGAAGTATATATTTTTCTTCAAGAAAAATGTATGCACAATTTTTGATAAGTACCCAAGTAAGAAATTGGTAGTGTAGGTGAAGATGACTAAAAATTTAATGTTTCCACTCACTATGAGAAGTGAGCTGACATACTCCATTAATTATTACAAAGATAAGAGTTTGGATCAGTCCTGGTTATAGCATTTAAGTTATGGGCACCTACACTTTGGTGTATTGGATTTGTTGCAGGAAAAGAAGATGGTGAACGAGTTTCCATGTATTCAACAACTAGCAAGCACATGTTAGAGATGTATAGTAGAAAAGAGTCACAGGGAAAAATTTGTTTCAAGACTTGCATACAAAGCTAAAGTTCCCCTGGAACTCATGCATGCATATATGTGTAGGCCAATGCAAACACCAACATTGGATGGAATTTTTATTTTTATTTTTTACTTTCATTGATGATGATAGTTAGAATTATTAGGTTTATTTTTTGAATCAGAAGCTTTCAATGTATTCAAGATATTTAACACAATGGCTGAAAAGGAAAGTGGGAAATATATTAAATTCTTGAGATTAGATAGAAGTGGAACTATGGAGAATTCAAATCAAATGATTTCATAGATTTTTGTAGGTATCATGGAATGAAGAGATAGTATACCACAAGATGTACTCCATGACAAAATGGAGTGGTTAAAAGGAAGAATTGAACCATTATGAATATGGCTTGAAGTATGTTGAAAATGAAACACCTATCATATGAATATTGGGGAGAAGGGATGGCTTGTTAATTATATATTTTGAATAGGATTCCAATGAAAAGCATTAAGAACAGAGTTCGAGTCAAGAAGCTTGGAGTGGTAGGAGTTCTAGTGTTTCTAATTTGGGGATTGTTGGGTGCGTGTATTAAGCACATGTGCCTAAATAGATAAGGAGGATGCTGGATGATAGAAGTGAGAAGTGAATCCTCATTGGAAAAAATGATGAATCTAAGGAATACAAACCCTATAATATCATCACTAAGAAATGTATTATTAGAAAAGATGACAATATAAATGAAGAAGAATATTTGGATAGAAGCATAGATAAATTATCTACAAGCGGAGTTACATTATCTCAAGAAGATGATGATTGAGTTGAGTAGAACTTACAGGGTGGACAACATAATCCACAAACAAACACACCTGCTAAAATTGTGCCAAACTAGACATTGTGAGAATGTTGTTGGAAATTGCAACACAAAAAAAATGGAGTGTATATAATATGGATGTCTTCTTAGAGGAAGAATGATATCTGAAATGACCTCTAGGATACACGATTGATGTACAAGAAGATAAGGTTTACATATTGAAGAAAGGATTGTATGGATTGAAAAATACAACCATGGTTTGGTATAATAGAATTAATGAATATTTGAACAACAATGGATTCAGCAGGATTCCAAGTGAGATTTCCATGTATACTAAGGTAAATAAGGAAGGTAAAATACTGATAGTTTGTTTATATGTTGATGTTTTAAATTTCACCAGAGACCTCTCAACAAATGATTTTTAACATCCATGAAGATAGAGTTTGAGATGATGAATTTAAGGCCAGTGAAGTATTTCCTTGGTATTGAAGTTAATAAATATGAGAATGATATTTTTATTTATCAATCTAACACTACAACAAAATACCCTTTTGGGGGTGGTTTTGCTAACCCACCCCCCCCAAAAAAGAGTTTTTTTAGGTCTTTGGGGGCGGTTCTTAACCCCCCCCCCCCTTAAAATACCTGACAATTGGAATTTTGGGGGGGGTTTAAAAAAAAAATCCCCCCAAAGGAAAAATTTCCGGGATTTTTTTTTTTTTTTGGGGGGGGGGGGGGGGGGGGGGGTTTAGAACGACCCCCCCTAAAGGTGTTTTTGAAGGTGGTTTTTAGAATCCCCCCCAAAGTCATGAGAATTAGACATTTGAGGGCGGTTGTTTTAAAACCACCCACAAATGTTCAATTCTCATTTTTGGAGGGTGTTTTTTAAAGACCCCCTCTGAATACATTAGCGGCAATCTTGCTAACCCCCCCAATTTTTTTTAGGTCTTTGGGGGCGGTTCTTAAAAAATCCCCTCAAAAGTCTTGTGAATTGGACTTTATGGGGGGGGGGGGGTTTAGAAATACCCCACATAAAGGTGTTTTTGAGGGATTTTTTTAGACCCCCCCCCAAAAGTCATGAGGATTAGACATTTGGGGGAGGCTATTTTAAAACCGCCCCCAAAAGTTCAATTCTCATGACTTTTGGAGGGGTTTTTTTAAAGACCCCCCTAAAGACATTTTCAAGGAGGATTTTAAAAAATTATCTCTCTAAAATTATTGAGAATTGAACCTTTGGTGATGGTTTGTAAAAATACGCCTCCAATTGTTAAATTATCATGACGTTTTGGGGGGGGGGGGGTGTTGGAAAGGCTACTCCTAAATATATGTTTCAAGGAGGTTTTTTGAAAACCCCCATAAAAGTAAAAAAAATTTAATTTTGGAGGTGGTTTTTTAAATACTGCTGCCAAAATGTCGATTCTCATGACTTTGGGGGGGGGGTGGGTTAGAAGGACTGCCACTAAATATATTTTTTAGTTATGTTCTCAATATCCATCTTCTCAAAGACTACTAAAATTTACCACTAATTATTGTATAATTGACCCCTAATTAACCTCATAATTGACCGCTAATTACCCCCAATTATCACTCATTGCACCAAAATGAAACCTACTTGATCACTAATTACCCCTAAATTATCCATGCTTACCAGTAATTAACCCTTGATAACGTCTAAATTACCCCTACTTTTTTCCAGGGAAAACCTCGTGGAGAAACCTATTGGATTTTTCCAAACATTCATAGATGTCATATTCCCCAGTAAATCCATCTATGTAGATTAGTGTGCCTCACACACAAGGATTAGAAATGGGAACATGACACCATGAACCTAACTAAATTCCCAACATCATCGAAAACCATTAGTTTAGCTAAGCCCTTGGGATTTAATGTCCCTTGCTTACCCATAATTGACCCATAGGTACCATTAATTTCCCCTATTTAACCCATAATTGACCCCTAATTACCACTAATTAACTCCTAATTATCCCATAGTTCATCCCTTATCAACTAGTAATTACCCCTAAATAATTCATGATTACTAATAATTAACCCTTGATAACCTCTAAATGACCACTACATTTTTACAAGGAAAACTTCATGGAGAAACCGAATGAATATTTCCAAACATTCATAGATGACATATTCCCTAGTAAACCCATCTATGTAGACTAGTGTGCTTCACACACAAGGATTCAAAATGGGCACATGCCGCCATGAACCTAACTAAATGCCCAACACCATGGGAAACCAATATTCTAGCTAGGCCCTTGGGATTAAATTGCCACTACTTACCTATAATTGATCCATAGGTACCATTAATTTTCCCTAGTTAACCCGTGATTGACCCGTAATTACCACTAATTAACCCTGTCAAAACCCCAATTTTTCATAAAAAATTAAAATTTTGAAATTACATAAAATGCTGAGAATGCGGTCTGCTAACAGCTAACAGTTATCTATAGAAGATTCAGTTACCAGATTAGTTAGTACATAATCTGAATTAACTTAGCATTCTACTTTTTGATACAAGGTTAGGATTAATTTGTGCAATATTTTATTTTTTGGTTTGCTGATAAATTTTAATTTGCGACAAGTAGGTGGAACTGTCTTTGGATTCTGGGGCTTACTTAGCATTTACGCTAATGCAGAAAGCTTACTTGTCCTTCCAGGTTTACAGGTATGAATAATTGAGTAACGCCTTTTAATTCCATAAAGCATTCAACTATATTTCTACTTGCAAAATAAAAAGCTCGGTAAATAAGCTGTTAGATATCAATCTACTTCTATGAGGTAAAACAAGTAGTTTGTTTCCTTCAATTATTTTTGTCAATGATATTTATATGGAAGAGTTTCTTTCTTAAATGTAAATAGTGACAGTAATTATTCTCCCTGGTTCACAACTTGTGATATTTGTCGTAAGTTAATTTCACCTAGAGTGCATAACCTGTAATGCTGTAATGCTTGTTCTAACAGTAATATACATTATCAACTTATGATAATAGTATAAGCAACTGCTTGTTATTCATCTTCTGGAATGAATATTGCTGCCTATAAGGTTCTAAACATTACGGTGAAATATAAAGTCCTAAGGAATTAGAGCCTAGTGGGATGGTTCCACTCCAGTTTTCTTATTTTATTTTATAGTATTGCTCTTGAATTAAGCTTCTGCCACAACAGTTAGCTTAGGTCAAGTCTTTAAGAGTGATTGATTTATTACCTCCTGCAAGCACTAGATAGTTCTAAAAATTATGTTACTAATAAAAAACATGGTATAACTAATAGTACTTGTCATGGTTAGTAATTAACCAAATGTCATTAAACTTTTCTAATCTGAGCTATGTAAAGCCTTCATAGCCAACATCCTAGTATTTGCCACCCATTGAAAACAATATTTTTCTATGATACTCCCCAATACACACATGAACTATCTTGTTTATAAAACATCCACGTTTACCAATAATTCTGGTTATAAACAAATAAGATTTATAAAGTTCATGATCATATTTAAAACTATGTTGTATAGAACCATCAAGTCACAAATTAAACGTTTGTGGCAGCAAGATTAGCTATGCAAAGTTTGTTAGGAATACTTTACTAAAATCATAGTTTGGCTAGGTGATGAATAACCTTTTTATTAGCATCTCCCAAGTATCTCAATATTTTCTTCATAAACTTATTTATGATAGCACAAGGCTTATCAACGTTTGTAACTATAATATCTATGCTATGACTAAATGGATAAATCATTAGTGAAGAATTAAAGCTTCTATGCATATAATACTTTGGGCAAGAATAAAGGTTATAGAGTTGCATCGCTTTCCCGGTCCACGAAGGGCTTAATATGAAAAACATATCAATTATAAGTTTAGATGATAACTTATTATGGAAAGGGATGAAATGTTAGTCCACTCCATCGATTAGTTTATATATAATGTTTTGTATAAGAAATACTTTGAATTCATCATCATTTGAACTTAAAAGATGGCTATATAATAACCTTATAAACAATGCGAGGGTTCATGGTTTAAGCCCATGCAACCGTAGGTTGACTTCTATGATAACGTGGAACCTTTTGAATGATTAAAATGCTATATGATTGTGCATGAAATTATGTTTTGAATAATTGGGAATCATTTGGCATGTAGGGACTATAGAGTCGACCCACTGCATGGTTGAATTATTTGTGAGACCACGTGGTTCCTTCTCGGCCAAGTGTTGGGAGTATAAGGGTTGGTGTAACCCTAGACTTTGTCATTGTCCTCCGTCGATTTTGGGGCTTTAGGCTGCTCTATAACTAATCCATGGCCGCCATGATTACCCTACTGTGAATGATAATGAGCTCCGTGTCTTGGTTACATTGTTCAGTCTACCTTCGTCTTCCTCGAAACCTTGCTTGCATTGTGAGTTTATCCTGGCAATAATTTGTTGAGAGTCGTGACTTTAACTTATGACTTGGCCTGTGAGTAGTGTTTGGATTCGTTCCTCCACAGATTGCCTGTTAGGATTGTTTAAAGGGGTTATTTACTTTTATTTCAGCCTTTTCTCCGTCATGGGGTTTCGAGAGTATGGATTCTCATGCTTCACAATGTGGTGACAGTGCAAGCTTCACCATCCGCTTCTTGATTGGCCGTTGCTCCCTTCTTCTGGCTGCTTCTAGCAGGGGTTTGTGCTTGAGTTTGAACCATCTCTGTCATAGCAGAAATGAAGGGTTGGCCCTTTATTTTGCTGGTAGTGGTGCTCCTGTTCCTTGGTGGCTACATTACCTTCGTTTCCAGGTATGAGAAATATTATTTTTAAAACAGTTCTTACCTTTACTCTTGACTCAGTTATAATGTAATGCATAAATTTTAATGTCATGGGTTATCTTTGCAGGTAACAGTTGACATTTCTCCTTGCTGCTGGTGCAACGTGTAAGGCCAGCTTCTTGGTGACGGGTAAGCCCTGGTCAACCCATGGCAGTCCATGCTAGTTCAATTCTATATGGAATCGTTTCGAATGGAAGTTACAGCCTGAAAATTTACCCTTCATGGCTTATTATTTCTTGGTTTACTTGCTTAGTTTTTACCTACCCTTGCTGTTAGCAGGGTTCTCCAGCTTATGCCGTGACTTGTAAATTTTGTTTTTACTTGTTTCGTGTATAGTTATGTTAAAATATTTGCGACCTGTCAAGCCATTCTCTGTTAAAACTTTAAGTAAAGAGATTTAACTCTCTTGAGCTTGGACTCGGTTATTTTGATGCTCTTAATGTAATTTGTATACTAGGGTTCTTACCCTATTTCGACTATTTAAATAAATCTTTACTTGTTAAAATTATCTTGCATTAAATTGTATTAATACATCCTATTCTGTTATTTCTTTCTATTATAATAATTGTTTATAAGCTCGGATATTCGAGCAAGGGTTAATCCTGTTAATGACCTGTGTATAAATAATTTCTTTAATTATTCTGTAGGTTTTAGTTCAATAATAATGTGAAATTAACTGTTTATTACAGGTATATAGTTATTATGCTTTCAATGCTATCTCTCTCTGTACTTACAAGACTGTAATAATATTTTATAGCTTGAAAGTTTAGAATACTAGATAAATCCAAATCCTTGGATTATTGCTTATCTGATTATTAATTACGATGTTATTCTATGATTTACAATGTTAATACTATAAATTATAATCTTAGTATTTATAATGTTAATACTATAAGGGTTTCGACCTTGTATTTTCTTTTATAATTAATTTTTGTTTAATTTATTTAAATGAATTTGTTCATATATAAATAATATTTATTAAATATTATTTACCATTGCATTCAATCTATTTTATAAGTACATAGACAGGTTTTGTTATTATTTCCTTGTTTGTTATATATTATTATAATTGTTGTTCTTAATTTTTTTATAATAAGAACTACACTAGAATTACCCTACTTGAAATGTGAACATTTGTAGAAATAGCTAAGTAGTATGAACAATAAAATAACTATGTAAAATGACTTGGTTCTTTCTTCATAGAAATAAATGAGTGTTTATCTAAGTTAAATATTTTACCTATGTGACAGGTTAGTTGTTTTAATTTTACAGAAATACAGTTCTGAATAAGATAAATAACCTATTTATAGTAATCAACTTGTTAAAAGAAATAAACCTGCTGTTTGTAAAGTATTATGAACATTTCTTTGATAGCATTCTTAATACAATAGTCTGGTTTTTAAACAATAACTTAATTAGATAGATTAGTATCCTTTCCTGAAAGCATCTATATACAGAAATAAATTACTCTATTGTTCTGAAATACAAAATAACTCTATTCAATCCAGATTTCTATCATATTTCATCTATTTTAAACACACTACCTGTGCTAGAGTACGGTCTGGTTTATTCCAGACGGGGAAAAACACAGGTAGGGTTATCTCATCCAAATACAGATTCAACATTCAATTAACTAAAAGATTATAAACTCTAATAGTTCACTGCAAACGTGTAAATCATTCATTATTCATTCATTCTCAGATATAAACTTTTAACATAGCAAATAAAAGACTATAGAACTTGTTTTTAAAGCTGGATGACAATAGTGTTGGGAGGCTGTTCCTCCCTACCAACTCCTGGAGAGCGCTCAAACAATGTCTTCTCAGGACCCTCGAGCCTGTTCCTGGTCTCCTTGGTTGAGAACTGGTGGAGCAAGCAATAAAATACTAGTCCAATGACTCAGTACTAACTCTTCACTCAGCAGCAAGATCCTTCAGCTGAATAGTTGTACTAGATCATTCTCTGCAGTTTACCCCTCAAACACATTCCAGAAATCCCCTTCCCAATGAAATCCTTTGAAGTACATTCACCTGAATGATTCTCTTCTTGGAATGAGCAGCCTCAGTTCTCTTCAATGGGCATTTTTATTAAGATTGCCTAGGTCTTTTTGGGTTAGTTGTCATTAATTGAGCCTCTTGCTCTGATCCCACTTTCTTGGGGGGTCTTGACCCCAAATGTAGGGAGGTTTCCACCTGCAACATTGGAAGTGTTTGAGGATGTTGCCACTTGTCTATTTTCTCTCCACCCAGTCTCCTCCACCAACTTGACCAGTAAACACTCTTTTAAGAACTCTCCCAAGCTGTTGTCTCCACTTTTTATTTATTTATAATTAAAATATTCATAATTACATTCAACATCCTTGACTCTACTGAGTCATCAATTACAACTTTAGCATAAAATTTAACATAATGTCTTGGAATAAAATCAAATAAGATAATATTATTTTGCAAAATTGGGGCATGTGACATACACACCCCCTTAGAATATAACATCATCCTCGATGTTATTTATTCTTCATCCTCAGAATTCCCCCGGAACAGAATTAGATATGCATCTTGCATTTTATTTTCCAATTCCCAGGTGGCTTCCTCTGGACTAAGGTGCTTCCATTTCACCTTTACCTGTCCAATGGTGTGGTTCCAAAGTGTAATATCCCTCCTCCCAAGGATACAGTCTGGTTCCACCAGAAAATCCCCTTCTGGTTCCACCTGTACATCATTCCAGTTAACAACATGAGTAGCATCATGAACATATTTCTTTAAAACGAAAACATGAAAAACATTATGTACTCTTAAATTAGGTGGTAATGCTAATTGATAAGCCTACTTATCCAATCCTAGAAAAAATTTCAAATGGGCCACAGTAACGAGGTGCCAATTTTGCACAACTCCCCAATCTTAGAGAGCTCTTTTTGGGCCTTACCTTAATGAACACATGTGCACCTACTTGAAACTCCTTTGGAGTTCTTTTTAAGTCTGCTTGACTTTTCTGCCGATCCTGTGCCACTTTCAGATTTTCTTGCACTTGTTTTACAATTTATTCCATTTCTTCTAACAATTCTAGACCCAATACCAGTCTATCTACTGGATTACTCCAAGAGATAGGAGTATTACATTTCTGTCCATATAAAATTTCAAAAGGACTACATTTGGTTGATGCCTGATAATTATTATTGTAAGCAAATTCTACCAGATGTAAATAGTCCTCCCATTTACCAGGCTGGTCTTTCACATACATTCTTAATAGATCTTCCAGTACCTGGTTTACCCTTTCAGTTTGTCCATTTGTTTGAGGATGGAAAGAAGTACTGAAATTTAATGTAGTGTTTAACCCTTTAAACAAAGACTTCCAAAAGTTTCCTGTAAACTTAGGATCTGTATCTGAGATTATGACTTTTGGTATTCCATGCAATTGAAAAATCTGTTTTAGAAAAATATCAGCTATGTTTGCAGCTTTATAAGTAGTTTTAACAGGTATAAAGTGAGCTACTTTGCTTAACTTATCAACTACTACCATGATAGAATCATTTTGATTTTGATTTCTAGGCAGCCCAGTAATAAAATCTAGACTAATTATCTCCCATTTCCAGCTAGGGATGGGTAATGGTTGAAGCAAACCAACTGGGTGTTGATGTTCATTTTTTACCTGTTGACATTCCAAACACCTAGCAATATATTCTGCTACTTTAGTTTTCATATTTGGCCATAAATACTCTTTTCTTAACATGGTTATAGTATCTTGATAACCTGGATGACTTGAATATAGTTTTTTATGAATTTCATCCAGAATTAACAGCTTAGCTATAGGTACGTTAGGTACATACAGTCTATCTTTATACAATAAAAATTCTTTTTCATTTAAATTGTAACCTTTAATTAAATTTTCTGTTGGATTTTCTTTAGGATTTTCTTTAGCTATAGGTACGTTGGATTGTAACCTAAATACTGAATCTTATCCTTGAAGAATTCACACTTACTAAACTTTGTGAAGAGTTGATGTTCTCGCAACTCTTGCAAAACAATTTTTAGATGTTCTTTATGTTATTCTTCAGTTTTTGAATAGATTATAATGTCGTTGATAAATATGACCACAAACTTATCTAAATACTTATGCATAACATTGTTCATTAAACACATAAAGACAACTGGGGAATTAGTAAGCCCGAATGGCATTACGACAAATTTGTAATGACCATATCTAGTTCTAAAAGCTGTCTTAAAGATGTCTTTATCTTTAATCCTTACTTGATGATATCCAGACCTTAAATCTATTTTTGAAAACACCGTGGCTCCACGTAGTTGATCAAATAGATCATCTATGCGGGGTAACGAATATTGATTTTTGATGGTCATCTTGTTTAACTGACGGTAATCTATGCAAAGTCGCATAGTTCTGTCCTTCTTCTTAATGAAGATGACAGGTGCCCCCCAGGGAGACACACTTGGATGAATATACTTTTTATCAATTAATTCCTTTAATTGAGATTTTAATTCATTAAGTTCGAGTATGTTCATTCGATAAGAGGCCTTTGAGCTAGGTACTGCACCCGGTACCAGCTCAATGGTGAAATCCAATTCCATTTTCGGAGGCAATCCCAAAATCTCTTCTGGGAATACATCAACATATTCTCTTAAGAATGGTATGTCTTCCAATTATAACGTATCTATTTTAATTAAACTTTCCTCATCAGTTATTGTTACTGCATACACTTTACATCCCTTTCTAACAACTCTCTTAAGCTGTAAGGCAGAAATTTTCCTTATGGTAGTTTTTCTAGGGATTCTTTTAACACTTACTGATTTTTCATCACTATTTAAGCATGTGAAAGTTTTATCATAACATTTTAGAATTACTCTATGTTGTTCTAACCAGTCCATACCAATTAGCAAATCATAAGAACCAAGAGGCAAAACATTAAATTTAACCACCGTTTCAAATTTATCCATAACTATTGCACATTCTTTGACAAAACAAGTTACTTTTCTTTTAGCACCAGTGGCTAACTGAACTAACCATGAATTCTCAAACTTATCAACAGATAACTTACATTTTTTGACTATTTGGGGTGCAATATAACTAAGACTAGCTCATGTATCAATCAAAATAGTTACAGAGATCTGATTTATCATACCTTCTACTTCCACCATGGAAGTCTGATATTCAGCTTGTCGATTCTTCAAGGTTGCGTTAATTTTGGGCATGGTCCTTGCTAGTTCCCCAATGGTCATCTCCTCTTGTATGGTATGAATGTTGTTACCAATCTTCTTCCGGTTTGGACAGACTAAAGCATAGTGTGGGCCATTACACTCCCAACACTTGATAGGCTCTTTGCATTCAAAGCTCTTGGTAAAATTTCCACGATTATTTGCAAAATCCTTACCTTTAGAATTATTCTGGTTGTTGGGTGTATTGTTCTTATTTCCTTGGAATTTCTTGTTATTAGGATAATTTTTGGCCTTATTGTTCTTAAAATTTCTGTTAGGCACAAAATCCTTCTTCTTTTGTTCAAATTGATTATTATTTTTCTTAGCTTTCCAGTGCGCCAAGCTTTCTTTCTTCCGATTCTGCTCAAAACAGAAGTTAGCTTTTCTCATAGCTTCTTCCAAGGTCTTTGGGTTATCATATTCAATTCTATCTTTAATATGATAAGGGAGACAACTAAGAAATCACTGTACCTTTTGTTTCTCATCTACAAGGTATGGTACATACCTAAGTAGACATAAGAACTTGCTGTTCAGATCCTTCATTGTCATTATTCCTAACTTCAACTCATAAAACTCTTTGGCTCTCTCCTCATAATATTTCTCAGACATAAATTTATTTTTGAAATACCTCTTAAAGGTACTCCAGTTTACATTTTTCTCTTTTATGCCTTTAACTCTTTTCAAGTCCTGCCACCAAATGTCAGCCTTTCCTGAGAGGTTATATATAGCCATTCTATCCTTTAACTGGTTAGAATAGTTATATATTTGGAAGTACTTCTTCATCCCAGATAACCAGGATTCAGCTTCCTCCCCCTTCTCAGTCTCTCCATTAAAGGTTGGTGGTTTTATCTTTTTGAATTGCCCGAAAATTTCCACATAAGGTTTGTATTTCCTCTTTTTAGTGTACTGATTATCATCACTACTGTCACTAGTAGAGTGGTAATTTCGTTGTTCACCAAACACTTCAGAAGATGAACTACTTTCAGTTTTAGTATGTTTCATCTTTTTAGATTTACGTTGATGACTGGTATCTTCTGATTCTGTTCTTCTACCCCTACCCTCAGTTTGAAACTTTTCAGTTAGGATCTGATTCAGCTCTTCTTGAGCCCTCAGAATCCTTTCATTTTCTTCCTTTATAGACTCCATTTCAGTTTTTAAGTCCTTTAACATAGCAATTCTGAGGAATTTGTAGTTAAATCCTCTGGGATAGGATCTCTTGGTAGATTTCCTACTTCAATAACTGGAGACTCCTCCTCTGCATACTCTTCCAGCCTTTCCATACCTTCCTGTTAAACTTCATAGAACAATTCTCTATTTAATAACATTTAAAATAAAATACATCAGCATAATAATTTAATTTACTATTTCATGAAAGCTATTTGGGATTCATTAAGGCCTAGTGTTTGAACCTTGTGCTCTGATACCACATGTCAAAACCCCAAATTTTCATAAAAATTTAAAATTTTGAAAATACATAAAATGCTGAGAATGCGGTCTGCTAATAGCTAATAGTTATCTATAGAAGATTTAGTTACCAGATTAGTTAGTACATAATATTAATTAATTAACTTAGCATTCTACTTTTTGATACAAGGTTAGGATTAATTTGTGCAATAATTTATTTTTTGGTTTGCTGATAAATTTTAATTTCTGACAAGTAGGTGGAACTGTCTTTGGATTCTGGGGCTTACTTAGTGTTTACGCTAACGCAGAAAGCTTACTTGTCCTTACAGGTTTACAGGTATGAATGATCGAGTAACGCCTTTTAATTCCATAAAGCATTCAGCTATATTTCTATTTGCAAAATAAAAAGCTCGGTAAATAAGTTGTTACATATCAAACTACTTCTATGAGGTAAAACAAGTAGTTTGTTTCCTTCAATTATTTTTGTCAACGATATTTATATGGAAGAGTTTCTTTCTTAAATGTAAATAGTGACAGTAATTATTCTCCCTGGTTCACAACTTGTGATCTTTGTCGTAAGTTAATTTGACCTAGAGTGCATAACCTATAATGCTGTAATGATTGTTCTAACAGTAATATACATTATCAACTTATGATAATAGTATAAGCCACTGCTTATTATTCATCTTCTGGAATGAAGATTGCTGCCTATAAGGTTCTAAACATTACGGTGAAATACAAAGTCCTAAGGACTTAGAGCCTAGTGGGATGGTTCCACTCTAGTTTTCTTATTTTATTTTTATAGTACTGCTCTTGAATTAATATTTTGACCACAACAATTAACTTAGTTCAAGTCTTTAAGAGTGATTGATTTATTACCTCTTGCAAGCACTAGATAGTTCCAAAAATTATGTTACTAATCAAAAACATGGTATAACTAATAGTACTTGTCATGGTTAGTAATTAACAAAATGTCATTAAACTTTGCTGATCTGAGCTATGTAAAGGATTCATAGCCAAAATCCTAGTATTTTCCACCCACTGAAAACGATATTTTTCTATGATACTCCCCAATACACACATGAACTATCTTGTTTATAAAACATCCACATTTACCAGTAATTCTGGTTATAAACAAATAAGATTTATAAAGTTCATGATCATATTTAAAACTATGTTGTATAGAACTATCAAGTCACAAATTAAACGTTGGTGGCAACATGATTAGCTATGCAAAGTCTGTTAGGAATACTTTACTAAAATCATAGTTTGGCTAGGTGATGAATAGCCTTTTTATTAGCATCTCCCAAGTATCACAAGATTTTCTTCATAAACTTATTTACGATAGCACAAGGCTTATCAACGTTTGTAACTATAATATCTATGCTATGACTAAATGGATAAATAATTAGTGAAGAATTAAAGCTTCTATGTATATAATACATTGGGCAAGAATAAAGGTTATAGAGTTGCATCGCTTTCCTGGTCCACGAAGGGCTTAATATGAAAAACATATCAATTATAAGTTTACATGATAACTTATTATGGAAAGAGATGAAACGTTAGTCCACTCCATCGATTAGTTTATATATAATGTTTTGTATAAGAAAGACTTTGAATTCATCATCGTTTGAACTTAAAAGATGGCTATATAATAACCTTATAAATGATGCGAGGGTTCATGGTTTAAGCCCATGCAACCGTAGGTTGACTTCTATGATAACGTGGAACCTTTTGAATGATTAAAATGCTATATGATTGTGCATGAAATTATGTTTTGAATAATTGGGAATCATTTGGCATGCATGGAATGTAGAGTCAACCCACTGCATGGTTGAATTATTTGTGAGACCATGTGGTTCCTTCTCGGCCAAGTGTTGGGAGTATAAGGGTTGGTGTAACCCTAGACTTTGTCATTCTCCTCTGTCGATTTTGGTCCTTCAGGCTACTTTGCAACTACTCCATGGCCGCCATGCTTACCCTACTATGAATGATAATGAGCTTTACGTTCTGGTTACATTGTTCAGTCTACCTTCGTCGTCCTCGAAACCTTGCTTGCACTGTGAGTTTATCTTGGCAATAATTTGTTGAGAGTCGTGAATTTAACTTACGACATGGCCTGTGAGTAGTTTTTGGGTTTGTTCCTCCACGGCCTGCCTGTTGGGATTGTTTAAAGGGGTTATTTGATTTTATTTCAGCCTTGTCTTCGTCATGGGGTTTTGAGAGTATGGATTCTCATGCTTTGCAATGTGGTGACAGTGCGAGCTTCACCGTCTGCTTCTTGCTTGGTCGTTGCTCCCTTCTTCTGACTGCTTCTAGCAGGGTTTGTGCCTGAGTTTGAACCATCTCTATCACGAGAGAAATGAAGGGTTGGCCCTTTATTTTGTTGGTAGCAGTGCTCCTGTTCCTTGGTGGCTACATTACCTTCATTTCCAGGTATGAGAAATATTCTTTTTTAAACAGTTCTTACCTTTACTCTTAACTCAATTATATTGTAATGCATAAATTTTATTGTCGTGGGTTATCTTTGTAGGTAACAGTTGACATTTCTCCTTGCTACTGGTGCAACGTGTAAGTCCGACTTCTTGGTGACGGGTAAGCCTTGGTCAACCCATGGCAGTCCATATTAGTTCAGTTCTATATGGAGCAGTTTCGAATGGAAGTTACGGCCTGCAAATTTACCCTTCATGGGTTATTATTTCTTGGTTTACTTGCTTAGTTTTTACCAACCCTTGCTATTAGCAGGGTTCCTCGGCTTATGCCGTGACTTGTAAATTTTGTTTTAACTTGTTTTGTGTATAGTTATGTAAAAATATTTGTTGCCTGTCAAGCCATTCTCTGTTAAAAATTTAAGTAAAGAGATTTAACTCTCTTGAGCTCAGACTTGGTTATTTTGATGCTCTTATTGTAATTTGTATACTAGGGTTCTTACCCTATTTCAACTGTGTAAAGAAATCTTTACTTGTTAAAATTATCTTGCATTAAATTGTATTAATACATCCTATTCTGTTATTTCTTTCTATTATAATAATTGTTTATAAGCTCGGATATTCGAGCTAGTGTTAATCCTATTAATGAGCTGTGTATAAATAATCTCTTTAATTATTCTGTAGGTTTTAGTACAATAATAATGTGAAATTAATTGTTTATTACAGGTATATATTTATTATGCTTTCAATGTTATCTCTCTCTGTCCTTATAGGACTGTAATAATATTTTATAGCTTGAAAGTTCATAATACTAGATAAATCCAAATCCTTGGATTATTGCTTATCTGATTATTAATTACAATGTTATTCTATGATTTACAATGTTAATACTATAAATTATAATGCTAGTATTTATAATGTTAATACTATAAGGGTTTCGACCCTGTATTTTCTTTTATAATTAATTTTTGTTTAGTTTATTTAACTGAATTTGTTCATATATAAATAATATTTGTTAAATATTATTTACCATTGCATTCAGTCTATTTTATAAGTACATAGATAGGTTTTGTTGTTATTTCCTTGTCCATTATTATAATTGTTGTTCTTAATTTATTTATAATAAGAACTATACTAGAATTAACCTACTTGAAATGTGAATATTTGTAGAGATAGCTAAGCAGTATGAACAATAAAATAACTATGTAAAATGACTTGGTTCTTTCTTCATAGAAATAAATGAGTGTTTATCTAAGTTAAATATTTTACCTATGTGACAGGTTAGTAGTTTTCATTTTATAGAAATACAGTTCTGAATAAGATAAATAACCTATTTATTGTAATCAACTTGTCAAAAGAAATAAACCTGCTGTTTGTAAAGTATTATGAACATTTCTTTGCTAGCATTCTTAATACAATAGTCTAGTTTTTAAACAATAACTTAGTTAGACAGATTAGTATGCTTTCCTAAAAACATCTATATACAGAAATAAATTACTCCATTGTTCTGAAATACAAAATAACTCTATTCAATCTAGATTTCTATCATATTTCATCTATTTTAAACACACTACCTGTGCTAGAGTATGGTCTAGTTTATTCCATATGGGGAAAAACACAGGTAGGTGTTAGTTTTTTCAACATTAAGCTAGCATTATGTTAGGATATTTACTAAGAGAATAATAGGTACAACAATCAAACACAAGAGACAATGAACACAATGTTTTTGATAGGGGAAACCATAAATGGAGAAAACCTCGCAACTTCCTCAGAGATAGAATCAGCACAAGATGTAAAACCCCAAAATAGTAAGATGCACTCCCGAAAGCAGTAATCTTCTTCTTGTCTAGCCCCAATGTCTTCTCCTTCCTCAACTATGCACTACACTTGAGTGTGTGAGTGGTGTATGCTAAATAGAGATCCTAACTCTCTATTTACACTAATCCCGACATGACTAAAACCCTACTAGGGCCGACCTCTACTAGGAGAGTCTAATAACCCTAGTGCCCTGGAACTGTGGGGACTTTAACCCTTACACAATTGGAGGGTTACCCACTATGACTTGACATGACTTGTTTACATTATTGATCCTCCCGATTGGAACATCGGGGCATGACAACATGACTCAAATACATAATAGATACATCCTAGAATAAACATCGGGTTACAATACATAAGATACATAGATGAATACATTCCAAAGTTACAAATACATCAACACTCCCTCTTAACTAGGAAGGTATTCTTTGGAGAAAATTTTCAGCTGTAGTCTTCTTCTCTGTATCAACTGGATCATCTCGTCATCTGCATCTCAAGTCTTTTGAGTCTTCAAGTCATCTTCATTCTTTGAGTCTGGATCATCTCTTGATCTGGATCATCATGGGACATCATCATTGGATCTGGATCATCTCTCGATATGGATCAACATCACTAGATCTGGATCATCATCACTGGATCTGGATCATCACTGGATCTTGATCATCATCACTGGACTAGATCTGGATCATCACTCGATCTGGATCTAGATCTAGATCATCACTGCTAGATCTGGATCATCACTCGATCTGGATCTCTCGGATTCATCATAACTGGATCTGGATCATAGCTCAATCTGGATCTCATCTGGTCATCATCATGTGTGCTATCTCATGATTCTTCTCGTCATAGGAATTTCTACAGAGCCAGCCTTATTTCATGCTGGGTGTATTCCTACCTCCTCGTAGGTCTTTGGTAGCCCTTACATTTGACCTACTCATTAGAATGGCCATCACTCACATCTGACCTACTCGTCAGAAAGGCAGTAGCCCTTACATCTAACCTACTGGTCAGAATGGCCAACACTCACATCTGAACTACTTGTCAGAAAGGCGGTAGCCCTTACATCTTTCCTACTGGACAGAATGGCCAGCACTCACATCTGACATGGAAGGAACCAAATCCTTTAGCCATGAACATAATGGCTCTGCCCTTACATCTGACCTACTCATCAAAATGGCGGTAGCCCTTACATCTGTCCTACTCAACAGAATGGCCAGCACTCACATTTGACATGGAAGGAACCAAATCCTTTAGCCATGAACAAATGGCTCTACCCTTACATCTGACCTGGTCGTCAGAATGGTGGTAGCCCTTACATCTGTCCTACTCGACAGAATGGCTAGCACTCACATCTAACATGGAAGGAACCAAATCCTTTGGCCATGAATATAATGGCTCTGCCCTTACATCTAACCTGCTCGTCAGAATGGCAGTAGCCCTTACATCTGTCCTACTTGACAGAATGGTCAGCAATGGCTCTGCCCTTACATCTAACCTGCTCGTCAGAATGGCGGTAGCCCTTACATCTGTCCTACTCGACAGAATGGCCAGCACTACATCTGACCTGCTCGTCAGAATGGCGGTAGCCCTTACATCTGTCCTACTTGATAGAATGGCTAGCACTCAGATCTGACATGGAAGGAACTAAATCCTTTAGCCATGAACATAATGGATCTGCCCTTACATCTGACCTGCTTTTCAGAATGGCGGTAGCCCTTACATCTGTCCTACTCGACAGAATGGCCAGCACTCACATCTGACATGGAAGGAACTAAATCCTTTAGCCATGAATAGAATGGCTTTGCCCTTACATCTGACCTACTCGTCAGAATGGCTTTGGGACTCATCACTTTCCCTTAGAGGAAACCTCGATCTGGAGAACACCAAGCTTCTCCCTGAAGTACTCAAACTTCACTCTAGATAATGGCTTCGTTAACACATCAACTATCTGTTCCTCCATCGCAACATACTGGAGCTTCACTGCTCCTCTCTGTACTTGTCATGGAACACTGGATTCTCTGACAACTTTACGCAACTCTGGTTGTCACAATGTATACAAGTAGCATCCATCTGGAGATCAAATAAATCATATAGTAGCTTCCTCAGCCATACTACCTCACAACTAGCTGAACAAGCTGCAACATACTCTGCTTCAGCTGTACTCAATGCCACACAGGATTGCTTCCTGCTAAACCAAGAGATCACACCTGATCCCATACTGAAGAAATACCTTGAAGTGCTCTTCCTATTGATGGCACTGCTTGCCCAATCTCAATCAACATAACCCTCCAGGTTAATCTTTTGATTCACATCATACTTGAGCTCATAATCAACTATACCCCTCAAGTACCTCAAAATATGCTTTGCAGCTAATCAAGTGAGCATTTCTCGGATCTGTCAAGAACTGGCTCAAGGTGTTCACAACAAATAAAATGTCTGGTCTCGTGTTCGTTAGGTACATCAATGACCCAATCATCTGACAATACATCGTAGCATCAACCGACTCTAAAGAAACATTATTCAATAGCTTTAGGTTCGATGCCATAGGTGTGGCCATAGTCTTGCAGTCCATCATCCCAAACCTCTTCAGGATCTTTACTGCATACTTCCCTTGTCCAAGGAATATTCCATCCACACTCTGCCACACCTCCATACCTAGAAAGTAATGCATCATACCCAAGTCCTTCATTTCAAACTCGGTAGAAAGCTTTCTTTTTGTATCAGTAATCAACCCATCCATATCTGTCACAAACAGATCATCTACATATAGTAGAAGCATCACTGGGTTGCATCTTCAACCTTGTAGTAAAGGTTGGAATCTGCTTTACTCTTGGTAAAGCCCAAACTAGATAGAAAGCTATCAATTCTTCCATACCATGTCTTGGGTGCCTATTTCAAACTGTACAGGGATTTATTCAATCTGCATACATGAGACTCCCTATCATGTGTCTCAAAACTGAGTGTTTGTTCTACATACACTTCCTCTTCCACTACACCATTCAAGAAAGCAGTATTGACATCCATTTGGTGTATCTTCCATTTCATCACTGTAGCCAGAGCAAGTACCGATCTGATGGAAGTGTATCTGGCTATAGGTGCAAAGGTCTCTTCATAGTCTATTCCCTCTTTCTGAGAGAAACCTCGAGCTACAAATCTTGCCTTATACTTTTCAATGCTACCATCTGCAACATGTTTGATCTTGTAGATCCATTTGGAAGTTACAACTGACTTCTTGTCTGGTCTTGGGACAACATCCCAAACATCATTCTTCATGATCGATTGGTACTCTTCGATCATAGCATCCTTCCATTCTTTTCGTTCTGCCACTTATTCATAACTGGAAGGTTCTTTATCAATGAAATCACATAGTAAAGCTACATTCCCGAAGCAGGATTTGGTCCTCTTTCTTTCTCTGTGATTCTCTTCTGAAGCCCCATATCTTTCCACACCTTGGATAAGTTCTCGTACCCAAGCAGGTTTCCTCTTATGAGGATTCTTCTCCAGAGGTGGATCTACAGGTCTTTGTGGTTCTTCAAATTCTTAATCTTCTTCTCGAGTTTCTTCATTCATGGTTGTATCATGAATTCTGGGTGCTTCTGCTTCTTTAGGTTCTTCAGCAGGTCTCTTTCTGGATTTGTTGTAAGCTATCTCTTCATCAAATGTCACATCCTTGCTGATGTCAATCTTCTTATATCCCAGGAAATATATTCTGTAAGCCTTCGAGCTTTCAGAGTATCCCACAAATATACCCTTCTTTCCTGAAGGATCTAATTTAGTCCTCTTCTCTTTTGGAATGTGGATGTACACAGGACAGCCGAATATTCTAAGATGGTTGAATTCTGGTTTCTTGCCGGAGAAGACTTCTTTAGGAGTCTTGTTCTCGAGTACTCTATGTGGAGTATGGTTCTGTACATACACCGCTGTTCTGGCAGCTTCTGCCCAAAGATGCATAGGAAGGTCTTGATCATGAAGCATTGATTTTGCAGCTTCCATGATAGTTTTGTTCTTCCATTTTGCAACCCCATTCTGTTGTGGATTATAAGGAGTGGAAAAATCCCTCTTAATCCCTGATTCTTTGCATAGCTCTTTGAATTCATTTGAAGTGAATTCTCTGCCATTATCTGATAGAATGGTCTTGATCTTCTTTTCAGTATGGTTTTCGATCAAGGCTTTGAATTCTTTAAACTTACTGAATATTTTGTCTTTGTTCTTCATGAATTAAACCCATGTCTTCCTAGAAAAGTCATCAATAAAAGAAACATAATATGCATACCCGCTTAGAGAGTTTGATGACATAGGACTGCATACATCGGAGTGGATGATTTCGAAGATTCCTTTTGCTTTGCTTTCACTACTTGGAAATGTCTTCTTTGTATTCTTCCCTTTTGCACATCCTTTGTAGACCCCATCATGTTTTTTTTGAATTTCTGGAAGACCTTCGATAGCTTTGCGCGCAATAGGTAGTGCTCTATAATGCACATGCACAAGCCTTCTATGCCAAAGCTCACTTGGCTCTACTATGTCATGGACCAAGGCTTGTTCTGGATGGCCCTTTAGTTTGTACAATCCTCCTTCTTGTTCTCCAATTACTACCACATCATCGATAGTCTTTCCTTTTGGCCACATGATGACTTGACCATCTATGAATGCAACCCGCATTCCTTTTGCATCTAATGCTGATATGGAGAGAAGGTTCTTCTTGAGTCCTTGTGAGGTGATTCATGCTCTGACAGTTTCACAAAGGATTCCTTGAATCCAGTCATATGTTTGGAAGCCCCACTATCTATAATCCAATCATCACTACCATGAGTAATGTTACCTATGAGAGCTGATATCAGAACATATTCATCGTCACTTGAAGAATATCCACTGTCATATCTGGATCTCTTTCTGTATGGTTCATCATCCTCTGCAGCATGAGGATGATGTCTTCTTTTGTTGCTCTTCTCTAGTATCTTCTGTTTGTTAGGAAAATTCCTTGCATAGTGTCCTGCTTCATCACAAGTATAGCATATGATCCTAGATACATCTCTTCTAGCATTATCTTTGTGAAAGTTCTTACCTCGGGAACCATATCTTCTCTTGCTTGACTTGGAGTGAGACTTGGAGTGTACTGTAAGAGCTTGGTCTTCACTTCCCATATTCTCTTCTCGAGTTTCTATCTGAGCTTCTTCTTAAGAGCAGTATTCCCATAGTCTGCTGAACTTGACTAACTTCTTCCTACCACAAATTCCTTGGATGAAAGAATCCCATGACCTAGGAAGGCCATTCAATGTAGTCATTACAATTTCTTCATTTTCCACTTCTTCATCAATGGCTTCTAGTTGCTCTTTGATCTAAGAAACTCTTGTGAAGTAAGATTGGATTGTTTCTGCATTCTAAATCTTCACATTCTTCAGTTGGTTTCTTAGGGTCATCTTCCTATTGATGTTCTTCCCTTCAAACAATTTGGTTAGGGCATCAAACATAGCATTAGGTGTCTTGAGAGAGGACACCTGTGGGATAAGGTGATCCTTGATAGAATCATCAATGATCCTCTTTTCCATAACCATATTCTTCTTATGTAAGGCCTTTGCCTCATCTCCCTCTGGAACTAGAACCTCCTCATGGATGTAGGAGTCTAATTCATTTTCTTCCAGGACCAAGGAGATCCTATACTTATAGGCTCAGAAGTTATCAACTCCCTCAATATTTTCATCAATATTGGTATGATGAGACATCTTAACTGAGAACCTCAAATGGAAATACAAAGGATTTTAGATCTTACCAGGTTCAAGATGTCGGATCTGAAACTTGAGCTGAAATCCTGTAGAGCTGGTTCATGAGCAAATTCAGGTTTTGCTTTTTCAGAGTTTTGTCCACCCAAATGCCTTGAAATTTGTCCCTAACTTCGATTTTGGGGAGGAGATCAATCCAGGCTTGGGCTCACTAAAAAGTTCCTCTTCTGTGAAAATCCCTAATCTCCGATAGCAGTGACAGGTCCAAAACTGAAAAACCTCAGAATTGGATTCTGCTTCAACAGAAAGATGTGCCCTAAGGAGAAGAGTTGTTACACCTTAATTTTGCTGAAAATATGTGGAGGAAGATCCACAAACTAGAAATCCCTAGTTCCCACAGCTGCACAGTGTCTTCTTCTCAGGTTAGGTCTGATATTATGTTAGTTTTTTCAACATTAAGCTAGCATTATGTTAGGATATTTACTAAGAGAATAACAAGTACAACAATCAAACACAAGAGACAATGAACACAGTGTTTTTGATCGGGGAAACCATAAATGGAGAAAACCCCACAACTTCCTCAGAGATAGAATCAGCACAAGATGTAAAACCCCAAAACAATAAGATGCACTCTTGACAACAGTAATCTTCTTCTTGTCTAGCCCCAATGTCTTCTCCTTCCTCAAATATGAACTACACTTGAGTGTGTGAGTGATGTTTGCTAAATAGAGATCCTAGGTCTCTATTTATACTAATCCTGACATGACTAAAACTCTACTAGGGCCGACCTCTACTAGGAGAGTCTAATAACCCTAGTGCCCTGGAACTGTGGGGACTTTAACCCTTACACAATCGGAGGGTTACCCACTATGAATTGACATGACTTGTTTACATTATTGATCCTCCCGTTCGGAACATCGGGGCATGACAACATGACTCAAATACATAATAGATACATCCCGGAATAAACATCGGGTTACAATACATAAGATACATAGATGAATAAATTCTGAAGTTACAAATACATCAACAGTAAGGTTATCTCATCGAAATATAGATTAAACATTCAATTAACTAAAAGATTATAAACTCTAACAGTTCACTGCAAACATGGAAATCATTCATTATTCATTCATTCTCAGATATAAACTTTTAACACAACAAATAAAAGACTGTAGAACCTGTTTTTAAAGATGGATGACAACAGCGTTGGGAGGCTGTTCCTCCCTACCAACTCCTGGAGAGCACTCAAGCAACGTCTTCTCAGGACCCCTGAGCATGTTCCTGGTCTCCTTGGCTGGGAATTGGTGGAGAAAGCAACAAAATACTAGTCCAATGACTCAGTACTAACTCTGTACTCAGCAGCAAGATCCTTCAGCTGAATAGCTGTACTAGATCATTCTCTGCAGTTTACCCCTCAAAAACCTTCCAAAAATTCCCTTCCCAATAGAATCCTTTGAAGTACATTCACTTGAATGATTCTCTTCTTAGAATGAGCAGCCTCAGCTCTCTTCAATGGGCATTTTTATTAAGATTTCCTAGGTATTTTTGGGTTAGTTGTCATTAATTGAGCCACCTGTTCTGATCCCACTTTCTTGGGGGATCATGACCCCAAATGTAGGGAGGTTTCCACTTGCAACATTGGAAGTGTTTGAGGATGCTGCCACTTGTCTATTTGCTCTCCACCCAGTCTCCTCCACCAACTTGACCAGTAAACACTCTTTTAACAACTCTCCCAAGCTGTTGTCTCCACTTTTTATTTATTTATAATTAAAATATTCATAATTACATTCAACATCCTTGACTCTGCTGAGTCATCAATTACAACTTTAGCATAAAATTTAACATAATGTCTTGGACTAAAATCAAATAAGATAATATTATTTTGCAAAATTGGGGCATGTGACAAACCCCTAATTATCCCATAATTGACCCCTTATTAACCCGTAATTAGAACAATAATTACCCAATAATTACCCCTAAATGACCCTTAATTACCCATAATTAACGACAAATTACCCCTAAATTATCACTAATAAACCCCTAATTACCATTCATTTACCCATATTTACCCATAAATGACCCCTAACTTTGTGCAGGGCTTGAGTCCATCACCTAGGCCTTATAGAGGGATTTTTTGGCTTATGAGTGGGATATGGTGGCAATTTTGGGATGCCCAACACCATGGATATTGTTTTACAACCAGGACATGGTCTGAGATCAACTTCTAGGGGGTAAGTTCATATAGTTTCCTCTAGGTCTCATGGGTAATGTGTAGCACCCCAAACGACCACCCATGCCATACAAAGGAAGTATTTGGAATATGAGTGAAATATGCCCATAATTTTGAGAATTAACATACCAAGGTTGTTTCTTGATGGCCATGCCATGGTTTAGGGATAAAAGGAAAGGAACTTGGCCATAGCATATATTTCTACGGGGCTCACATGCCATGTTTTGTAACCCAATGAATCACACATGCCCTTAATACATAATCTTTGGCCTCCAAGTTTGATATTGTGGTGATTTCAATGTTTAAAAAACTTGATATGTTTCTTGGGGATAAGGGCATAGTTTAGTGCAAAAACCTAGGTTCTAAGTCCATGGAATGTATCTCTAAGCCTTACATTCTGTTGCCGCCTTTCACAAACCTGGGTCACATGGCAGAAATCTTCAAGCCACTTGGTGTGTCCTTGGGGGAAAGTCTCGAGTCAAGGCTATCACCTTGTTCTTGACTCCTACGTTTAGGCTCAAATCATAACGAAGCCAAGGGGGGTATACCCTATTAAGTTACTAAGGATAATTACTTAGTATGGTGATGTTAAACTGAATGAATTACTTAGGAGTTTGAAATTTAACCATAAAAAGCCATAGATGACAAGATACAAAATGAGCGCACGAAAGCACAATGCTAAGACACAATATATATATGTATATATATATATATATATAGCAAGAAAATAACCAGTGCCTTAAAATGGAGTCAAAATAAAATCAATGTACTTGCATGTGCTTGGAGTGAATATTTTGCAATTGCCTCTTGGTACGTTTTAAGTTAATGTGAAATATGGGTTGATTAAAATTAGGCAAAGGGGTGGAATCCAGATATACCCGAGAGTACTTGGAGTATGCCCAAAACTAAACCTTCATGGCTACCCACAAGGAATATGTGGGCTGAATGGAGTCTTTGGGGCTATTGTTCATAATGCACCCGTTAGGGTGTGATAGAGATCGGCGCCCCAAGGTCACTTTTCAGGAGTTCCCGCTTCCTTTGGGTATTTTTCCACCGTAATGGTTTGATCTAGGTGTTGGATTTTCACCTGATGGTTTGTCAATTTGGGAGAGTGAATCCTAATTATACTAGTCACTCAAGTGCTTTTGATACAGCTTGACTGATCGGACGAACTGCATCCAAGTGCAGAGCATACACACCGGAGTCTTGTCAATTTTAGTAAATTTTGAGATAGATGTTCTTGTTAAAAAGAAAACCCTCCAGGAACCTCTTTCGATCCAAATGGATCTCAATCGGGGAATAAAGGAGGGGTTAATTTGATTAAAACTAAAGAAACAGTTGATGAAAATAAAACCAAGATACACAATGCTAGTTCTCTAATTAGTCCTACCACTCATCTCTTTCCCCTTTCGGGTCGATCGGGAAGTTGTGGGGTAAGTATTAAATTACTTTGAAACATTAGATATGGAATATGGAATTGATAATAAATCAAAGTATACTACCCTGTAGATTAGAACTACGCTAGATTTTAAAAAAAAAGAACGAAAAGCAAAAAAAAAGACACAGACGCAAATCCTCCCAGGGGGGATGGGGAGCGGGCTCGAAATAGCCTACTCAAAAAATATTTTCTTTATTATTATTTGTTACAATATCACTAAACTAAAATATCAAAAACCTCTTGGTCCTTATACGGGATGAAACCAAGATCTTACAACTTTGCAAAATTTTTAAATTTTAGTGAAAGGGGAGACCCCTGGGGGGATTTGAACACTCCTAAGGCCACTTTCGAACAACAGATTCTTTTATTTTATGTTACACCTGCTAAAAAAATCAAGCATGTTAGAATAACATATACCCAAAATCACTTTAAGAGTACCTTTGGATCAGCCTACCTTAACTCAAAAATATTAAGTTAAAACTAGCTAAATAGGTGAAAGAGGAACCAAGGAAAGCAAGCTTTCCTTGGGATATTGGCTTTCTATTTGTGCAACCAATGAAATATGCAATGATTGATGGATTTAACCTTTTTAAAACAGAACAGAAATCTAGAGCATGCAACCTACTGATTTTCTTTAACTTACCATGCAAAATGGATGATTTCCTTATGCTAGATCTAGAAGGCTTAATGATACTTTTCAGAATTAAGATCTAGACTATGAGATTTGAAATAGCATATCTATGTAAATTTTACTTTGATATAATAGATGCAAATAATAACAAATCTTTCAAACACAGTAACCAAGTAAGAAAAATGATTTTGAAGGAGGAAAAGGAGAAGAGAAGTGCTTGTTGCTGAAGCAGATCTACAATGTAAACTTGTTAGTGGAATATAGAGGGGCAATGTATTCACAAAGATTTTGGATGTACAGTGGATTCAAACTAGATCCACGGCTCATCCAATCCTTTCTACCTGAAAGCTAAACACACAATCCTGCATGAAACCTCATGAGATCTAGATATATATATGAAAAAGAGACAAGAATTACATGCAAATAAACTTATTAAACATGTTTAATCTAGATCTTCTAACATATATGCTATGAGATATAAGAAAAAAAAGTAACCTTACTTGCCCAACTATACTCCTATTGATTCAGCTAAATCGTTCAAACCAGACAGGGTTCAAATGCAGAAATTGAGAGAAAAGCGGCAACATCAATAGCTGTAAGACAATGCTTAATCCACACACATGAGAGCATTACACCATTTGGCCTCCAAAGCTTCTTTATTCCAACAATCAAAAGATTACAATAGTATTACAATAGCAAGCCCTTCAATCCAACTCTAACTAACTTGGAAGAGGAGGCTTATGCTTGGATATATACAAAAACTAGGAGATCCAGCCCAGGGGGGCGCAAATCCCAAGGAGACAGATCAAATCAGCTAATGGAGAGTCAATTAATGCAGATCTGAAGCTGAACTAAGCCTAATTGTTAATCAGGGGGCTGATTAAGCTGACACATCAACCCATAAACCGACACAACAGTCCATAGAGCATCCAGGAGAGTCCACACGTGTGGAGGAGAGAGAGAGGGTGCAATTCCCCATAAAGACTGCTGAAGATCAACTCTATATCTGATTTGATCACCTCCTTTTGTCAAGGATTTGTTAGATCTAGTCAATCTGGCTCAGATCTGACTGATTTCAATCAAATCGGCTGAGAATCCACTGATCTATGATTTTGGATTTGCTCCATTATCCATCAATTTATTAATTAAAATAATCAATAAATGATTTTTTGGGGCTTTCTGACCTTAGTGATGGAAAATCACTCAAAACTAGGAAATAGTGGGTCCATGGGTTTACGTGGTGCTCTTAGCTTGAAAATGAGCACCTACATGACTGAAACTGATTATTTGGCCCACTTTTATTACAAAATCAATTTTTCCAACTAAACTATTAAAAAATAGCCTAAGTTTTGGAAAAGTTAAATTTTAATAAAAAACACTGAAAAAACAAAAAATTTGAAAAATTGAAAAAACCTAGGGGGACTTAGACATGTTCATATGACTCGACCATGATGTCTAGCATGTTTATACATTGAAACATAGACTCTAATAACCTCAATAGGCCTAAATGCCAAGCCGACCACCCCAACTTTGGAGGTATGGAGTGAAAAACTCAGAAATTATCAGTCATTTATTCAACAACCAATAATAACCAAGGGAAAAAACACCTTGGGCTGATCGGATTGACAAATAAAGTCTAAGAGACCGAGTTTTTTACAGACACTATCATTCTATAACATTTATTACAATTCCCCCATGGGGTATGAACATGTGATATAATACAACAAGAACTTCCCAGAAGTACTTCCAAAGGTCTTCTTAAGTTCGAACAAGTTATCCTTGTCCGGTTCACCATGATCACTTGATAAAAACCCACTAAGTACAACTTAGGTGGTAACATTTTGGCTCTGACTGTGGGACGTGTGCTCGATCTAGTCTTTAAGGCAAGGAGAGGATACGAGAACACCAGAATCTCTAGTTTATATACCCTGTAAAAACATCTCGACTTGACAAGGAAAACCTCAGTAGCACAAGTTTTATAAAAAACCAAATGAACCATTAAGCCGATTTATATAAACAAAATAAATGTAACTAACTTAAAGAAGAAAAGTTTTATTATAGCTAAGTATAAAATAGAAATGCAGAAAGTAAATGCTTTCTTTCAAGGACCTTATTTTCCTACTCTAAGCATGATATAAAAAGGGTTAAGTGTAGTCAGAAATCCATTGTAACCACCTAAGCATTTTATTAACATAATTTTTTTTTCCTTGTCTTTGGTTACCAACCAAAGTAAGGATACTTTATTTAGAAATTGCAAACCTGTGTGATGATTCAGAATGGGCAGGATGGATGGGAGATCATAGGCATGAATAATGTCATAAAAATTGTTCCCCAACTTGTATGTGCTCATGCAAGTTGCTTCTATTCATGACTGGATAGGACTGATATACCAATCAGAATGATGAGGCAGACTGACTACATCATCATACTGATCACTGGGGATTATCAAATGCTAACTTGTTGCACAAGCCCCAAGTAGCTCCAAATCATAAGGAACCTCTATATGTGAAAAAGATGGTTGAGACTGATATTCCACTGACTGCATCACATCTGACTTTTCACAATATTGTTTCTCAATGTCTTCATTACTGATACCCTTGTGCGGCTCTGCATGGTATGACTCTGAATGATCACGTGAAAATTCGGAATGCTCCTCTTCCATACTAAGGTTTTCCCAGGCATCCAAATCCATGCTCCCCTCTATGGACGTATTGTAGATTTGACTTCCACAAATTTTTGAATAGACACTCCCATTGTTGGACATATCATGGATGGGATTCTCCATAAGATTTTCACAAGTTGGATTATCTATGAAATTCCAATAGTCATCACTCCCATCCATGTTATATGTGGGGGACTCTTCATCCATGACATCATGCTCCTACCTATCCATGTCTTCCTTGTATTCATAACAATCTTCTTCAGATAAAATGTTACAAGGAAGTAAACTTTCCAAACCTTCATCAACATGTGGAGAACAAGGTCTAGTGTCACCACACACCATACTGATCTTATCATAAGTTTCTTTATAGGCTTCCGTTATGATATCATGAAAAGGATATTCAATCAAGGAAACCTTTTGGACATATTCAATGGGATCACTTGGTATGGGTTGCTCAGTGGATTTCTCTAGAGGGATTTCTGGAAAGATATCAGCATTGCAACACACTTGAGAATACACCAAATCTTCAATGTCTTCAGCTATGGTGACATGAGGAGAGTCTTCAACAATGTGTTCCATCATGGGCTCCTCCTGAAGCTCTTCAATAGGATCATCTTGGATTTTCCCTTCCTCAGAATCTTGCTGTGTATTGGGAGATACCTCATATTCTTTAATAAGCTACTTACTTACTTCATTTCTTGAATAACTATGGGGAAACTCTTTGATAGGAGTATCATGAACCTCCTCTTCACTTAAATGTTCAAGAAGTGATTCCAAGTCTTCAATACTTTGTATCATGGCAAAAGGTCCATCATATGTTTGCATGTGATACTCTGTCCCAGATAGGTAGAAGGTACAGATCTTTTCAAGGAAATTTTTTAAACCATTCATACTACCCCTACCTTCATGCCACTGCTCTAAAAACATCCGAAGGAAGCTTGGAAAAGAATTTATACATTTATTAGGAAGGCCCTGATAGAACCAACAACAGGCCTTGTTACCACCTAAGTTGTACTTAGTGGTTTTTATCAAGTGAGCCTGGTGAACCGGACAGGGTTAACTTGTTCAGACTTCAAAAAGACCTTTGGAAGTACTTCTAGGAAGTGCTTGTTGTATCATATAAAATGTTCATACCCCATGGGGGAATTGTAATAAATTTTCTAGCATGATAGTGTCTGTAAAAGACTCAGTCTCTTAGACTTTATTTGTCAATCTGATCAACCCAGGGTGTTTTTTCCCTTGGTTATTATTGGTTGTTGAACAAACGATTGATAATTTCTGATTTTTTCACTCCATACCTCCAAAGTTGGGGTGGTCGGCTTGGCATTTAGGCCTATTGAGCTTATTAGAGTCTATGTGTCAATGTATAAACATGCTAGACATCATTTTTGAGTCATATGAACATGTCTAAGTCCCCCTAGGTGTTTTTCAATTTTTCAATTTTTCAGTGTTTTTTATTAAAATTTAATTTTTCCAAAACTTAGGCTATTTTTTTAATAGTTTAATTGGAAAAATTGATTTTGTAATAAAAGTGGGCCAAATAATCAGTTTCAGTCATGTATGTGCTCATTTTCAAGCTAAGAGCACCATGTAAACCCATGGCCCCACTGTTTCCTAGTTTTGAGTGATTTTCCATCACTTAGGTCAGAAAGCCCCAAAAATCAATTATTGATTAATTTAATTAATAAATTGATGAATAATGGAGCAAATCCAAAGTCAATAAATCAGTGGATTCTCAGCCGATTTGATTGAAATCAGTCAGATCTGAAGCAGATTGACTGGATCTGACAAATCCTTGACTGAAGGAGGTGATCAAATCAGATCCAGAGTTGATCTTGAGCATCCTTTATGGGGAATTTCGCCCTCCCTCTCTCCTCAACACATTTTGGCTCATTTGGATGAGTTTTGGGCTGATGTGTCAGTGTATGGGTTGATGTGTCAGCCAGATCAGGCCCCCGGTTGACAAGTAGGCTCAGTTCAACCTCAGTTCTGCATTGATGAACTCTCCATCAGTTGATTTCACTTGATTCCATGAGGAATTGAGCCCCCCCTGGGCTGGATGGCCTGTAAATTGTATATATCTTGCTTGAGGCTCCCTCTTCCAAGTGAGTTAGAGCTGGAATGAAGGGGTTGCCATTGTAAACTATGTACTGATCTTTATTTGTTGAATAAAGAGAAGCTTTGGAGGCTCAATTGTGGAGTACCTTTCATGTGTGGATTGTCATTGTCATGCTGCATTCGAGGTGAAACTGCTATTTTTCGAATTTTTTGCACTTAACTATTGTCTGCCTGAATGGTTATTGAGATCATAAGGATAGTTCATTGTAAGTAAGCTTACTTACTTCTATTTGCTGCATATGTTTGAATGAGTTAATACCTGGATGTTAAATAAGATTATTTGCATGCTGTATCATCCCCTTCTCATATGTATCTTCAGATTTGATAGTTCTGTTTGTAGGAGTTGTGTTGTAGCTTACAGGTTTACCGGGACTGGAAGATCTATGGTTTAGGTTTGATTCCATTGATTTCCAGCAAATATTTCTAAGATCGTGCCCCTCAGTGCTTCACTACCAAGTTTTCTCTGCAGATCTACTTCAACAACAAGCACCTTTCTTCCCCTTTCTCTCCTTTAAAAAATCTCAAATCTTCCTCAAATTGGTTACTCTAAAGGTTTATTATTACTATGATCTATCTCATTAATAAAAATACACATAGATATAATTAGTAAGGTCCCTTCCAAAATATAGATATTAGTTTTGTTTTGCACATAAAGTTCAATTTCAAGAGATATAGCTAAAAGTACCTTATTTTCGCAAGCAATTTAGTGAAAATTCATAGCTTGCTGTTAAGGTAGTTTCATTTTCTGAACGATAAAATTCAATATTCTGGAATATCAGTGCATTTAATTGACTACAAAAATAGTAAGCCAAGATCCCAAGGAAAGCTTGCTTTCCTTGGTTCCTTTTTCGCCATTTTAGCTAGTTCATTTTCATTACTTTTTGAGATAAAGTAGGCTGACCCAAAGGTACTCTTAAAGTGATTTTGGGCATTTGTTATTCTAACATGTTCACTGTCCTTTAGCAGTTCTGTCAGAGAAGAACGGAAGCTGCTGTCCAAAGTGGATTTTGGAGCGCTCAAATCCCCCCAGGGGTCTCCCTTTTGTCACAAAATTCTTAAAATTTTTGTATAATTGTAAAAACTTCGTTTCATCCTGTATAAGGACCAAGAAATTTCTTATTGATCAGTTCTTTGATATTGTAACCACTGTATTAAAATCATTTTTGGAATAGGCTCTTTTGAGCCCTTTCCCCATCCCCCCTGGGGGGATTCGCGTCGATGCCCTTTTCGTCGTTTTCTGCTTATTCCATTTTTACTAGAATTGATCTGATTTGTAGGGTAGTATACTTGATATTGTTATTAATTCCATACTCCATATCTCACATTTCAAAGTAATCGTAATACTTACCCCACGATTTCCCGATTGACCCGAAAGGGGAAAGAGATTCATGGTAGGATTAATTAAGAAATCTGAATTGTGTATCTTTTTTCTTTCTTCTAATTTTTGTTTATAAGCAACTATAAAATTTACTCCTCCTCGATTCCCCGATTGAGATACACTTGGATCGAAAGAGGTTCTTGGAGGGTTTTCTTTTAAACAAGAACACCTAGTTTAAAACTTATTAAAAATTACAAGACTCCAGTGTGTATGCTCTGCACTTGGGTGCGGTTCGTATGATTAGTCAAGATGTATCAAAAGCACTTGGGTGACTAGTATAGTTAGGACTCACTCTTCCCAATTGACAAACCATCAGGTGAAAATCCAACACCTAGATCAAACCTCTACGGTGGCAAAATACTCAAAGGAAGTGGGAACCTACTAAAAAGTGACCTCTGGGCGCCGATCTCTGTCACACCCTAACAGGTACGTTATGAAAAATAGCCCCAGAGACTCCATTTCAGCCCACATATTCCTTGCGGGTAGCCGTGAAGGTTTAGTTTTGGACATACTCCAAGTACTCTCGGGTATATCTGGAGTCCCCCCTTAGACTAATTTAATCAATTCATACTTCAATTTTAACTTAAAACATACCAAGATGCAATCGCAAAACATTCACTCCAAGCACATGCAAGCACATTGATCTCTTTGATTTGACTCCATTTTAAGGCACTGGTCATTTTTTCTTCATATATATATTGTTTATCAGATTTGTGCTTTCATGTGTTTATTTTCGTATCTTGTCATCTTTAATTGTCTATAGTTAAAATGTTCAAACTCCTAAGTAACTGATTCAGTTTAACATCACCACACCAAGAAATCATCCTTAGTAACTTAATAGGGTCTACCCCCCTTGGCTTCATTAAGAATTGAGCCTAAACGGAGGAGTCAAGAACAAGGTGACAGCCTTGACTCGAGACTTTCCCCCAAGGACACACCGAGTGGCTTGAAGATTTCTGCCACGTGACCCAGGTGTGTGAAAAGGTGGCAACAGGCCTCACCCCAAAAAGTACTAGCAAACATTTCCATCATATTGTCTTCATGAAGAATATTGGAGTCAACAATTAACTGAAGGAAAGATTTGACGTGCCAGATGGCCGAATCACCATAATTTCCATGAAATGCCGGAAGCCAGTTATATGCATCCCCCAAACCATTACAACAGTTAGGAAAACCGGGGATTTTTGAGAAATTGATAGGCTGAAACATTACGGTTAACTGGGCACCATATTTCTCCTTTAATTCATCCAAAAAATTAATAGTATGCATTTGATACGACGATTAAACCTTGTACTGAAAAGGTGGAGCTGTCAAGTGATAAGCTTTAAATGTTTTAACATGTCGCATGGGATTATCTACACACAACAAAACTTCACAAGTTTATGAGATAACAAGGTTTTATCCCTTCAATGGAGTCGCCATGTGAAAAAGAAAAACAAACATTTATAAATCTTTTCACAAAAATTATTTTTTGCTTTTCTTTGTAAAAATAGAAATTGGAAAAAAGTCAGTGGAGTTGCTAGATGAAAATTAAAGATCTACTCTAAGCATTCATCGAAAAAAGGAAAAACAAAAAGGAAGAAAACAAAATTCGTACTTTGGGAATAAAAAGAGTTATCCCCGGAAACGGCGCCAAAAAATGTTGCCGCCTTTCACACACCTGGGTCACATGGCAGAAATATTCAAGCCACTCGGTGTGTCCTTGGGGACAAGTCTCGAGTCAAGGCTGTCACCTTGTTCTTGACTCCTCCGTTTAGGCTCAACTCCTAACGAAGCCAAGGGGGGTAGACCCTATTAAGTTACTAAGTCTAATTACTTAGTATGGTGATTTAAACTGAATGAATTACTTAGGAGTTTGAAATTTAACCATAAACAACCATAGATGACAAGATACAAAATGAGCGCATGAAAGCACAATGCTGAGACACAATATATATATATATATATATATATATATATATATATAGCGCAAGAAAATAACCAGTGCCTTAAAATGGAGTCAAAAGAAAATCAATGTACTTGCATGTGCTTGGAATGAATGTTTTGCAATTTCCTCTTGGTACGTTTTAAGTTAATGTGAAATATGAGTTGATTAAAATTAGGCGAAGGGGTGGACTCCAAATATACCCAAGAGTACTTGGAGTATGTCCAAAACTAAACCTTCACAGCTACCCGCAACGAATATGTGGGCTGAATGGAGTCTTTGGGGCTATTGTTCATAATGCACCCATTAGGGTGTGATAGAGATTGGCGCCCCGAGGTCACTTTTCAGGAGTTTCTGCTTCCTTTGGGTATTTTTCCACCGTAATGGTTTGATCTAGGTGTTGGATTTTCACCTGATGGTTTGTCAATTTGGGAGAGTGAATCCTAATTATACTAGTCACTCAAGTGATTTTGATACAGCTTGACCGATCGAATGAACCACAACCAAGTGCAGAGCATACACACCGGAGTCTTGTCAATTTTAGTAAATTTTGAGATGGATGTTCTTGTTAAAAAGAAAACCCTCCAGGAACTTCTTTCGATCCAAATGGATCTCAATCGGGGAATCAAGGAGGGGTTAATTTTATTAAAATTCAAGAAACAGTTGATGAAAATAAAACCAAGATACACAATGCTGGTTCTTTAATTAGTCCTACCATGCATCTCTTTCCCCTTTCGGGTCAATCGGGAAGTCATGGGGTAAGTATTAAATTAATTTGAAACCTTAGATATGGAATATGGAATTGATAATAAATCAAAGTATAATACCCTGCATATTAGAACTACGCTAGATTTTAAAAAAAAATAATGAAAAGCAAAAAAAAAGACACGGACGCAAATCCCCCCCGAGGGGATGGGGAGCGGGCTCGAAAGAGCCTACTCAAAAAATATTTTCTTTATTATTATTGGTTACAATATAAGCAAACTGAAATATCAGAAACCTCTTGGTCCTTATACGGGATGAAACCAATATCTTACAACTTTGCAAAATTTTTAAATTTTAGTGAAAGGGGAGACCCCTGGGGGGATTTGAACGCTCCTGAGGCCACTTTCGAATCGAAGCTTCTTTTCTTTTCTATTACACCTGATAAAAAATATAAATCATGTTAGAATATCATATTCCCAAAATCACTTTAAGAGTACCTTTGGATCAGCCTACCTTAACTAAAAAAGATTAAGTTAAAACTAGCTAAACATGTGAAAAAGGAACCAAGGAAAGCAAGATTTCCTTGGGATATTGGCTTGCTGTTTGTGCAGCCAATGAAATATGCACTGATTGATGGATTTAATCTTTTTAAAATAGAAAAGGAAATATAGAGCATGCAACCTACTGATTTTCTTTAACTTGCCATGCAAAATGGACGATTTTCTTATGCTAGATCTAGAAGGCTTAATGATACTTTTCAGAATTAAGATCTAGAGTATGAGCTTTGAAATAGTAGATCTATGAAAATTTTAATTTGATATAACATATCCAAATGATAACAAATCTTTCGAACATAGTAACCAGGTAAGAAAATTGATTTTGAAGGAGGAAAAGGAGAAGAGAAGTGCTTGTTGTTGAAACATATCTGCAATGGAATCTTGTTAGTGGAATACAGAGGGGCAATGTCTTCACAAATATTTTGGATGTACAGTGGAGTCAAACTAGATCCACAGCTCATCCAATCCTTGCTACCTGAAATCTAAACACATAATCATGCACGAAACCTCATGAGATCTGGATATATATATGAAAAAGAGACAAGAATTACATGCAAATAAACTTATTAAACATGTATAATCTAGATATTCTAACATATATGCTCTGAGATATAAGAAAAACAAGTAACCTTACTTTCCCAACTATACTCCTATTGATTCAGCTGAATCGTTCAAGCCAGATAGGGTTCAGATGCAGAAATTGAGAGAAAAGCCAGCAACATCAATAGCTGTAAGACAATGCTTAATCCACACACATGAGAGCATTACACCATTTGGCCTCCAAAGCTTCTTTATTCCAACAATAAAAAGATTACAATAGTATTAAAATAGCAAGCCCTTCAATCCAACTCTAACTAACTTGGAAGAGGAGGCTTATGCTTGGATATATACAAAAAATAGGAGATCCAGACCAGGGGGGGGGGAATCCCAAGGAGACAGATCAAATCAGCTAATGGAGAGTCAATCAATGCAGATCTGAAGCTGAACTGAGCCTACTTATCAACCGGGGGGCTGATTGAGCTGACACATCAACCGATAAACTGTCACATCAGTCCACAGAGCATCCGGGAGAGTCCACACATGTGGAGGAGAGAGAGAGGGCACAATTCCCCATAAATACTGCTGAAGATCAACTCTGGATCTAATTTGATCACCTCCTTTAGCCAAGGATTTGTCAAATCCAGTCAATATGGTTCAGATCTAACTGATTTCAATCAAATCAGCTGAGAATCCACTGATCTATGATTTTGGATTTGCTCCATTATTCATCAATTTATTAATTAAAATAATCAATAAATGATTTTTTGGGGCTTTCTAACCTGAGTGATGGAAAATCACTCAAAACTAGGAAATAGTATGTCCATGGGTTTACATGGTGCTCTTAGCTTGAAAATGAGCACCTACATGACTGAAACTGATTATTTGGCCCACTTTTATCACAAAATCAAATTTTCCAATTAAACTATTAAAAAATAGCCTAATTGGACAAATTAAATTTTAATAAAAAACACTGAAAAAACAAAAAATTTGAAAAATTGAAAAAACCTAGGGGGACTTAGACATGTTCATATGACTCGACCATGATGTCTAGAATGTTTATACATTGACACATAGACTCTAATAACCTCAATAGGCCTAAATGCGAAGCCGACCACCCCAACTTTGGAGGTATGGAGTGAAAAACTCAGAAATTATCAGTCGTTTATTCAACAACCAATAATAACCAAGGGAAAAAACACCCTAGGATGATTGGATTGACAAATAAAGTCTAAGAGACCAAGTCTTTTACAAACACTATCATGCTAGAACATTTATTACAATCCCCCCATGGGGTATGAACATGTGATATAATACAACAAGCACTTCCCAGAAGTACTTCCAAAGGTCTTCTTAAGTCCGAACAAGTTATCCTTGTCCGGTTCACCAGGCTCACTTGATAAAAAACCACTAAGTACAACCTAGGTGGTAACACATTCCATGTGTGGGGCCTTAAACCACAACATAGGCCATGCATAGGCAACCTTTTGAATGTGATTAAGATTCCAAGATTCAAAATCTTGATTTTAAATTGATTGTATGAACCTCTCTCAACAACAAAAATCATATGGAGGGACCCTCTCATATATTTGTATTTTGTAGTATAAGAAGCTTATTTGACCGGGGATCAAAATAGCCAACCAACTGATCATATCTCTTTTAGTAGCGCCTATCCTTGGTAAAAGATGGATTATTTAGGACTTCCACTTGTCTCCAAGGGTGTAGAATATCCTTAGATTTTGGTCTTGTGATGCTTTTGAAATTATCTAAGTCATAAGTAGAGAAACCACTGCTTTGAGTTTTTCTTTTGCCATATTTATTCGCAACAATCTTTTATAAGATCAACAATAAAATATTCGATCTAAGTAAGTAGTCTTAACGGTTATAAGCATAGAAAATTAGTATTTGCAATCTTTTATCTTCATCATCCAAATTTAACTTTTTTTTTTTGTAAAATTATTGAAATAGAAATGGCACTAATCTAGTGAAATTCAAATTGCAATAGAATTGGTGCATCTATTATGTGCATGAGTTTGGCATGCCACTTGTTTATGTGATCTAGGTGAATCTATGATGTGCTTGGGTTTAGTGTGTGTATTTGGTGATCTTAATTATTATCAACTTCATTGTGATGTGAAATGTCCTCACCTTTTTGCTTCACATATTGGAGTTAATTGTTGGTGGCTAATCCTTCATTCTCATTTTATGAAGTGTGATAAAACTCCCATAGTACCACTTTGCACCATTTAGAAGGTGTAGGGATGCCTATTTCCTTCTTTTCCACATGGTTTCATTGAGTGACCACTTTCTACTTTCGTATTTCATCTTAGATTTATATGGGATGTATTGGAAAGGGCACAAATGGGAAAGGTGTTTTAAGGGGTGGTTTTATAATAACCGCCCTTAAAAATATTTTTCAATCCATTATACTTGTCTTATTATTTGTCTCAGTGTATAATTCCAAAAACCATATACTTCACCTCCTTGGTGGTGTTTTTTTTTCATTGGTAAAATACATTGCCTAATCACTATCAACATGTGCATGTGATTTGTCTTCATGGATAATATTAATTTTCTAAGGAAAGTCTCATGGAAAACCATTTGAGTACTTCCTCATGATCCATGGATAGTAAATGTGGTAAACGGACGGCCCTGATGACATAGCCTAATCATAGGGGAATAAAGAGATTTGAACTCATGACCTTCCCAACTTTGAGGGAATTAATATATGATGTTTGGCTCATGAAAACTCAAGCTAAATCTAGAGGATAGATTCATGGCTAACATGTGCATGTGATTTAACATTATGGCCAATTTATTTACTTGATTTTAAATATGCAAGATTATGAAATTTACATAATTCATGATTTTTGTTCCTATAATTTTTCCTGGACTTGTATTATATTTTATGTAAATATGTAACAAATTTTCATAGTGTGGATCTCAAGCCACCTCCCCACTAATGAATTGATAGTTTTTCTTATAAGAATGAGAGCAGGTTTTATCATTCATGTGCTTGAAAGGCATGTCAAATCGTGAATAATTTGTAATAGTTAAGTAAAAGTGAGATAAAACCCAAAGTTCACTATGCAAGACAACCTAAATCAAAGGATCTATGATTTCCACATGTGGTGGGGATTCATAATCCTTGGTGGGGGATTCTGCATGGAGGGGATTATTATTCACTAGAAGAAAATCTAAAGGGGGAGAGAGAGGAGAGACCACAAGGAGGGTACAACCTTATGGATACTGACATTTTTAGACTAGGAAGACTACCTCGAATATGGACCGAAGTGTGAGATTGAACCTATGTCCTTGTGATTTCATAGCATGAATTAGGGATGGCATCTAAATTGAGAGATTATTGATTACAAGCTTGCCTAAGGTTGGGTGGTGTGTTCCTCTCCTACAATGATTTTGGGAAATATTTCATTAAAAAGATAAGTTCCCTAGAACTTAATTGAATTATGTATATTGATAAGTTCTCTTGAGCAGATAATCAAATTACCACACACACTTGAAGTCAAGATTGTGACTAAAGGATCTTGAGGACCATTCCATGGTATAAGGAAAATATTTAGGATCTTGTTGGGTAAAATATGCACTATCTAATTCAACACTTAATTGTCAACTCAAGAAGGGAGCTTGTGAGATGCAAACACTATATGTGTAGGATTAAAGATTATTCTAACCTAAGGTAACTAGATATTCAAATGCACTGATCATGCAACTATATGTTTTTAAACTACATGCATAACTTTCATAATTCAAATGCAAGAATTTAGTCTGTCTATAAAAACAGAAAACAAACTAAGAACTTGAAAAGTAATTATGAATTCAAATCTAATCTAACATTATGCTAATCCATTCTATGAAATGAAATTGCAAAAACTAGTCTATGAAAGTGATCACTTGGTCCGAAAGCAATCTAATCTAATGAGAATAAATTTAAATATTAAAAACAGGCAACAAATCAACTAAACTATTTTATGAATGCATGAACTAGATGCTTATGCATGGATGAGAATCTACTTAACCATGTGATTAACTATGAAAGCAAATACTGAAATTAATTATGAAAGCAAATATGAAATTAATTACTATAAAACATGAAATTATGCTACAAGTGAAAACAACAATTAATCTATCTATTCTATAGGCGTAACTACTCTATATTTTCAAAAGAGCAAACTAACTAACTATCCTACTCTAGTTATCGAACTTATGCAATCGTATAAAGCAAATTGAAACACTAATATAAGGACCAACTGTAAACAAATACTTTGCAAAGAATCATAAACTATTGTAAACAAACTAATTTAACAAATCCAATCTAATCAGCGACTAACCTATGGATTTGAAAAGTAAACTTATATTAAACTAAGCTATGAGAACTTTTAAAATACTGAAAACTAATGGATCTAATATGAAAGGACAAATGAAAACAATCTAAACCAATCCCTCTTTCTAATGCTCAGAATCCATCCCACAAAATTTATTAAATTCATACAAGCCATGCAATATACATAACTTACAAAATACACTTACAAATGATATAATCCACAAATTTTATTAAACAAATTATATAATATTAAATATAGAAAATATCCATTTATTAAATATTTGCAAATTATTAAATATACAAAATATCAATTTATTAAATATTTGCAAATTAAATTATATAATGCTCAAAATTCAATACACAAATTACCAAAGTTATTAGATATTTACAAGTTATAATATTATTTACAAAAGATAAAATATATTAAAAACATATTACCATTCTTATACGTTAAATGTATTAAATAAATCACTTTTATCCTATGTTAAATATGTACAAACAAATATGAATAAAACCATGAGGAAGTTTATGAATATGGGAAGGTATATGGAAAATAATTTAAGACTCTTTGGAAACCATGTTTGTTAATTGGAACCAAAAGAAATAAATAAGGAACTAAATTACAACTTAAATTGAAGATTAAGAATGAAAATGAAAGCTATAGGAAAGGTTAAAGAACTAGGAAATCAACATAGAACCTAATTAACTATCCCTGTATAAAACAATTTTGGAAATGACTGCAAATTCTGGAAAATTCTATCTAAATTCGAATTAAAGGCTGAAAGACAGACTGGAAAGCAATTTGGACGAATAGTGCGAATGGAAGGCTGAGAGATGAACTAAAAAGAAATGTAAATGGTCAGCTATATCAATTCTGAATGCATAAATCACATAAAAACAAAGGAAAATTTTAGTTTTATCAACAACAAAATGCCATCTACAGGAAACAAACTTTTTACCTACAAAAATGAAATGACTTATCTGCACAAAAGAAGCAAAAACAAATTGTATGAACAAGGAATTTCGCTGTTGGTGAGGGGCCCTTCTCAAGAACAGAGGATATCCTGTGCTAAATAGGAAATAAAGTTAATGATTCAACAGAGCTTTTACATTAATATTTGAAGCAAAATTTACAAACATTTTTCCTGTGTATCTCTGTATATGTTTCTCAACCAAAGACATCTTATATAGTTTCTTATAATGAGAGAGAAGGTCGACCCTTTCAGTGGTCAACCGCTCTAATAATAACCAGTATTAATTGCTGAAGAAAATGGCTCAACCAACACACATGCCATTTCCCACAATCCATGCGTTGATTCTCTTTGACATGGGAAGTTGATGGGTTGTCAGGCTGGGCGAACATGAGCATGGATCTTCTAGAACGAGGGATCATGAAACCTAAAGGCCACGTTGCCAATAGAACCATGAAAACTGTTCTATGCTTTTAACACTCCAGAATATTCCAACCAGCAAAACCGCGGGTAGGGCCGAGGGCTGCATAACGAGCTGGATGCTAAGCTTAATTCATGGATGAATTCTATTTGTTGGGTTCCAGGTTTGATTATAACTGGGGTTTATTTGCTGGAATCTAGGTTTCATCTTTTTTTCTGGTGCACTCCTCTTCTTCATGGCATGCGAGCTCATCCTTTATGGCCTGCATAAAACATACGGTCCATTAATTGCCAAAACATGAAATGGTAATATATATGAAACATGAAGTCTTAAGAAAAATGGTTATATAAATAAGTGATATACTTGAACTCACTTTAAAATGGATTAAGCAGGTGACATATGGTTCTAAATAATTAATAAGTTTATTATAATCCACTTTATGGGTTGGTTAATATGAGTGGTTTTAATATTTAATTCCTATTTTGTATTTTCTTTATTAATTCCCATCTTTTTAATATTTTTATTATGTTTATTAAATTTCCTTTTTTTTAAAATATTTTTTATTGCATTGATTTAATTTCCATTTTTTTAATATTTTTTATTTTCTTTCTTATTTAATTTTAAACCAATGCTCAAAGTTCATCATCACTAATGGTTTTTCCTTGTGCAGGTATTCACGAGACTGGTGGGGATTAGAAGGTGAGGATAAAACAAACCAAGAACCTAATAAGAAACATGCCATTAAACCTAGTGTGGGACTTAGGACCGAAAGAAGGGGCTAAATGGAGTGCCAAAATGCACACTAAATGCAATAACACACAAAAAATGATGAATTAAGCTTCTTTTACATTTATAAGTCATAATTGATGAAAACACAGTAAAAGGTAGACAAATTAAAGATAAATGTATTAGATTTCAGTAAATAGGCCAGGAAATTAATGTAAATAACATCATTATAAAAGACATTTTTGAGGCCCAATAGATCTTATGCCATAGCATTTTAGTATGGATCTCATGTTCCATGTGTGGGGTCTCAAACCACCACATGAATTACCCTTGTTTAACCCTTAATTGACCCCTAATTATCCCATAATTGACCCCTTAGTAACCCCTAATTACCACTACTTACCTAATAATTACCCCTAAATGACCCTTAATTACCCATAATTTACAACAAATTACCCCTAAATTATCACTAATTAACCCCTAATTACCCTTCATTTACCCATAATTACCCATAAATGGCCCCTAACTATGCGCAGGGATCGAGTTAATCAAATAGGCCTTATAGATTAGGAAAATTTTGGCTTGTGAGTGGGATATGGTGGCCAATTTAGGATGTATAACACCATGAAGGGTTTTTTTATAACTAGGCCATAGTTTGAGATTAACATCTAGGGCCTAAGTTCATATCGCTTCTTCCAGGTCCCATGGGTCATGTAGTTTCCCCAAAAACTACACATGCCTTATATAGGAAATTTTTAACATATCAGTGAGATATATCCATCATTTGAGAATTAACATACCAAGGATGGTTCTCAAGTCCTATGCCATGGTCTAGGGATAAAAGGCGAGGTACAATACCATAACATATATTTCTATGGAGATAACATGCCATGTTTCATCGCTTGGGGCATCATGTATGTTGTTAATACATAACCTTTGGCCTATGAGTCTAGTATGGTGGTGATTTCAAGGTTTGAAATACTTGATATGTTTCTTGGGAATAAGGGCATAGTTGGTGCAAAATCCTAGTTTCTAATCCATGGAATCTATATCTAACCCTTATATGTCACGTGTGGGGCCTTAAGCCACAACATAGGCCATGCATATGAAATCTCTGGAATGTGAGTAAGATGTCGTGTAATATTTTAAGATAGGTTTAATACACTAGGGATGGTTCTCACGACCCAATTCATGGCCTGGGGTGAAGATATCGATTTTTAGTCCATAACATGTGGCTTTAGGGTTATACATAGGCCATCCATGAGGCCCTAGCCCATATTTTCCCTATGACATGGATATGGTGGCCATTTTTAGGTTTGTCACATTATGGATGCCTCTTCTTCATTAATCCATCATTTGATACCAAAATCCATGTTGTTGGGATAAAATATTTGTTAATGGGGCTCGTGGTCTTTGCATAAAATCCCACGTCATTGCATAGGGTTTATATAGGGAATCCTTAATTTCCTACATGTGATATGTGGCCACCACATTGAGGAGGGGCACACTAGGTATGTATATTAAGGACCATTCCATGGTAAAAGGAAAAATATAGGACCTTATGTTGTCATGGTCCTTGTGTAGGGCCCTACAAATAATTACTTTACCTTACATGTGAGATATGGTGGCCATTTCAATATGTGTAACATTGAAAATGATGATTATTGTGGCCTATAGCATGGCTCGTGAACTAAATTTAGGGTCGCATGCCATATTAATTTTATATGCAGTTGATTGTCCATGCATGTTAACCTAAACTACCACATAAGAACTACATATGGAAAATCTAGCCTACATGTAACAATGTGGCTCATGATTAATGTGTCGTAAGGCCTTGAGACAACGCATAATCTCTATGGAGGGAATATTCTTTCAACTACAAGTGGTATATGTTTTTATTTTGATATTTATAACATCAATACTCGATATCTTGGCCCGCACCATGGTATAGGGTTTAAATTTATGTCCTAAGTTCACACCATTTGTTTACAAGGTCATGGACCATCATGATTCCCTTAACCATCACATGGCATGAATCTGCATAGAAAATATCTAGTCTACATGTGAGATATGGTCATAATTTTGAACACTTGTGCATTGGGGATGGTTCTTGGTGCGCGACATAAAATATAGTAAACAATATGGTATTAGGCTGTAATATTTTCCTCTAAATCTCATGCTCCATACATAGGGCCCCAAATTAGCACCATAAACCCTCCACAAGGAATCTTTGACATGTAAGTTGGATATGGTCATGGCCATTTTGAGGTTTAGAACAACATGGATGGTTACAACTAATACCAAAGGAGAAGGCTTCATGAGCCATAATTTGTGGGGTCCTTAGCCACTACATAGGCCTTATAAATGGGAACTTTCTCATGTGAGTAGGATATGGTGTCCATTTAAATTTTGTTACACCAAGTCGAGTTCAATGCCAAAAATGTAGGTTGATGGGTCAAAACTTTATTGTACTCTAAGGCTCTTCATGTGCACCAAGAATGGTTATCATGGCCTGATCTATCATTCATGGAAAAATCTTAGGGCCTTGTCAATGACGATGATTATGGCAAGGATTAATTTTTTTATTCTGATTAGGGTTTAATTGGTTAATGGGTTAGGGGATTTAGGAATAAGGGTTTTATAAGGAGTCATGGTTACGATTTAACAATATTATGGTCACTATGGTAAGCATGGTCACATTAGGGGGTTAGGGATTTTGGGGGGGGGGGTTTACAAAACCACCTCTAAAAGTCATTAGGATTGGAATTTTCTTTACATATCTTGATAGTTTGGGATAGAAGGTTCTACATAATTCAATGCTTAGCTGTTAGGGGTTTTAGTGGTTTGGTTCCTTATGGTCACGTTATGATGTATGCATTGTGCAAAATACATAGTCACTGTGGTCACACTATGGTCACGATAGTCACATTAATTATAACTTAAGGGATTTAGGGGTTAGGGATTAGTTAGTTAATGGGTTATGATATTTGGGATTAGGGATTTTATAAGGAGTTAGGGTTACAGTTCAATGGGGTTATGGTCACTATTTCCATTAAGGTCACATTAGGGGGGGCTAGGAGTTAGGTGTATAAGTAGGTTTAGGTTTAAGGGGTCAAGGGATTAGTTATTAGGGGCTTTAGTGGTTAGGGGCCTTATGGTCACGTTATGTCATATGGATGCGTTACATAATATACATAGTCACTATTGTCACTATGGCCACATTTGGTGGTTAGGGGACTTAGGGTTTAGGGGAATCAAGGATTAGTTTTTAGTGCATTAAGCGATTAGGGTATTTGGGTAATTTAGGGGGCTTATAAAGAGTTAGGATTAGGGTTTAATGGGGCTATGGTCACTATGGTCACATTTAACAGTTAGGGGCCTTAGGGGTTAAGTGGTTAATGTTATATTTTTATCATTTAATCAGTATGATCTAGGATCTTATCTGAGAGAATAACATGCACATCAATAATCACAAGAGACAAGAGACACAAAGAGTTTTCCTTGGGGAAACCATACAAGATAAAACCCCACAACTTCCTCAGAGATAGAATGAGCACCAATGGCAAAAGTAAAACCCAAAAACACAAATATGATATCCGACAACTGTTCTCTCTCTTACTTATGAGATCTCCTCTTCTCTCACTCATGCACTATAGTTGAGTGAGTTTGTGTTCCAAATAGAGAGGAGCACTCTCTATTTATACTATTTTTCAACTTGACAATTACTTACTAGGGCTGACTTCACTAGGAGAGTCTAATAAACCTAGTTCCCTTCAACAATGGGGACTTTCCCCCCCGATAAACAAGGAAGGGTTAACCTATATGACTTTACAACTTGATTACATTAAGGATTCCATCGATAGGAACATCAGGGTACAATGACATACAATACATAAAATATACAAGTGAATACATTCCAAAGTTACAAATACATCAACACTCCCTCTTAACTAGGAAGGTATTATCTTGAAATAGTTCATTAGCACAAGTCTTCATCACATGATCATCATCAAAGTTGGATCATCATCATCATTGGATCATCATCACTGGATCATCATCATTGGATCATCATCAAATATGGATCATCACACTAGTACAAACTGATGAATTAGCTACTAGGTGACTAAAAATTCTAGTCACCACAAGTTTTTCAAGTGATTTACTACTAAATATGAGAAATTTTGATTGACCCAACTATAAACGACTAAAATTAATGACTAAATTAGTCACCAGTTAACAAATATGACTAGATAATAAGTGACGTAGTTAAAAATGACTAACATAAACGACTAATTTAGTCACGACATAAAAAATGACTAGCTAGAAGAATATGAATTGGTCATTTATGTTAGTCATTTTTAATTGTGTCATGGAAAATTGCAAATTTGATAATGAAGTGTAAATTTTGTAAATTGTCTACCTTCCATTAATAATATTGGTGCCATGCACCTCGATCTTCAAAGATCCAACAAAGCAATTGGACGAATTTTCTCCTGACCATCTTTATCCCTACTGCACCATTGAACAAAACCCGATTAATCATGTTCCAAAGGAAAATTAGTTTCCTACGTCAATTACGAATTAGGTACTAGAACTAGTACCATATAGATACCTAGCTAGAAGAATCATAGCTCTACATCCCCTCGAGAAACGACCATTTGAATGCGCCTTGTCCATGTAGACTTACCAAATTCGTCCAATGCATGGACAAAAAAACATGTCAACTTTGAATCTGTGGGCTGAAGGTATCGTTCGACCCCTACTCCCCTGTTTTTGCACTCAATACCCTATTTTTGTAGACGATAGGCCGGTTCAGGATCTCGCAGTGACTAATTGGAGCGCTTCAAAGGTATGGTTCTTACCACTCCAATTATGTTCATCACTCCAATCAATAACCATTTTTTATGGCTTTTTATATGTCTTAATGCTGCCAGAGTTATTGCTTCCACTTTACATTCACAATTATCACCATCTCCATCCTATGCACTCATAAATGCATTTTGAGCTTTCAGCCTGGGAAAAGCATGAGCACCCTCCTGTAATGCCACTATTTGAAAAGGTCACTAGTTTTTGCACATCGACATCCCTCACACGCTCCAATGGAAAACTGAAGCAAGCATTAGAATAAGTGATTAAAATTTGTAAGGAAGTTTACTTGTTTCAAATATTGTGGCAGGTTTTCTGTAATGGAACAGAGAATGTGCCCCAAAAGTTTAAAAGATTTGAATCAACCCTATGTTGGAATACGATACCATATATGGATTCTTTAATGGGGTTGAGTAGGCCGAAAATTGTGGTACTGGAATGATCCTCCATATATATGACTCTCACAGTTTCAAGATAAGCATGGGTGTTGGCAGTGGCACTAATACTTTTGCTGAACTTTTAGCCTTATGGGGGATTTTATGGTTCACAAAAAAAAAAAAAATCCTCCAGCTTTCTATTTTTGGCGACTCAAAGGTCGTAATTGATTGGGTTAGAAATCTCACCAATTTTCACTCACTGAGTTATGATTGCTGGTTGAAAAGGATTGGGCTCCTAAAGAATTGTTTTCTTTCTTTATCCTTTAGGAACCTGTTAGGGAGTTCAATTCTGACGTGGAGAACCTATCAAAGCTTGCGATAGGATACTTCTTTGGTATTCTTCACTTATCTAAGTACTCAAAAAGAATCATGATTGATGAAGGTTGTTTACCCACTTCTATTTTCTCCATTTCAGTTTTTCCTTGGATTGTTTTAGGTTGTATCTGTTTGACAATTCTCCGGGGCCTTGCTATTTTTTGTTTCACAGTTATTTTGTCTTTTCCGCATTTTTGATTTCTACAGGTTGATGGGTGGAGTCCTCGTCATTTAGTTTTGGATATTGTAATGTTTTTCCTAGGGCTTCAATATTGTCTTCTATCCTACTTTGAAGGGGATTCTACATGAACAACTATGATGTAATTTTCATTCTTATGAATAACAAATTACATATTTTTTTACAATTAAAAAAAACCATTTATATAGAGAGATTCCACCATGTTTTTTTTTATAGTTAGAAAAAACACAAGGCTATATTTTAACAAAATATATAATCTAAATTTCAATAAATTATAACAAAATATATAATCTATATTTCAATAAATATAGTTTCCATAATTTTTTCATTTACACCTTGAAAAAAGCACAATTTAACAAAACCTATTTTGACAAATATATAAAAAAGAAGTATCCTCTAGCTTTCTATTTTTGGCGACTCAAAGGTCATAATTGATTGGGCCAAAGGTCTCACCAATTTTCACTCACTGAGTTATGATTGCTGGTTGAAAATGATTGGGCTCCTAAAGAATTGTTTTCTTTCTTTATCCTTTAGGAACATGTTAGGGAGTTCAATTCAGACGTGGAGAACCTATCAAATCTTGTGATAGGAGACTTCCCTGGTATTCTTCACTTATCTAAGTACTCAAACGGAATCATGATTGATGAAGGTCACTTACCCGCTTCTATTTTCTCCATTTTGGTTTTTCCTTGGATTGTTTTAGGTTGTATCTGTATGACAATTCTCCGGGGCCCTGTTATTTTTTGTCTCACAGTTATTTTTGTCTTTTCTGCATTTTTTGATTTCTATAGGTTGATGGGTGGAGCCCCTGTCATTTAGTTTTGGATATTGTAATGTTTTTCCTAGGGATTCAATATTGTCTTCTAGCCTACTTTTAAGGGGATTTTACATGAACAGCTATGATGTAATTTTCATTCTTATGAATAACAAATTACATATTTTTTTTACAATGAAAAAAAACCATTTATATAGAGAGATTCCACCATGTTTTTTTTTATAGTTAGAAAAAACACAAGGCTATATTTTAACAAAATATATAATCTAAATTTCAATAAATTATAGAAAAATATATAATCTATATTTCAATAAATATAGATTCCATAATTTTTTCATTTACACCTTGAAAAAAGCACAATTTAACAAAACCTATTTTGACAAATATATATATATAAATTTGTTTCCTTTTTTCTTGTTTAACCATTGCTTTAGGCTGTTTCCTTTTTAAGCTTTAGATTGAATTGATTTATGATGTTTCCTTTTGGAAATTTTGTACACTTTGGATTGAATAGGGAGTGGAGAGAACCAACAATGGCAGGCGGGAAATCACAATCACAATCTTTCCATTTTCACATTTATGGCATTTCCACTTCTACAATTTCCTCTCCTCTTTCCATGGCCATAGAATTTCCGCTTGTTGGTCCGTCTTCTTGTTTCGTGTTGTCAAGATGGATCATATCTTCTCATTTGGTGTATTGTGCATTTCTTGAATATGGATGTCTGTGTTTGAGTCTTGAGAGTAGGAATCTCTTCCTGCATCTATTTGTGATAGAGACCGGTGGTCACCTTGAGGGAAAATGGATTTGGAAGGACATATGCTCGAATGCTCTTCTATGGGAAGGACATATAATAGAGAACGTGTCTGGTATGATGTTCTCTTCTTTGATTTGTCTTCCTAATTTAATTTTTGTCTTTCTATGATATGAAATCTCCTTAGCAATCTGTTAACGAACTATCTATGGCATTCACCGCTGATACAGAAGAATAAAGAATGTATGAGGAAAGAAAATACATGCTACTCCAATCCACAAATGTATGCATATTTGTCTCCTCATGTCTTTGTATTTTTATCTTTTTGTTTTTCCAAATCAAATCAAATCTAGGAATGAGTTTCTACCAACCTCTCTCTATTTTCAGACAATTTTCAACACACAAAACCCTGCAGCTTTTGTCATTTTATCAGCCATATCTACTCTATTATTAACCCTTCCCTATGTCATTTCAGCTGTAATGGTATAATAGTATGATATGATTTCTTATTTCAGATGTAATGGCATAATCAGATGATCTCATTTCTTTTTTTTAGCCTTCTCCTTTGGCCATGGGAATCGATGGTTTTTGGGATAGATCACCTGTCCTAGGGGTTTTCTTCCAACAGTTGAGCCTTAAGTGGAAACCATCTTGTTCTTGTTTTGGATTGGGCATTTATGGGTTTTTGTTTGGTTGAATCAAATATTTCATGAAAAGGGCTATGACTCATACTAATTATAAGTTGACCCATCCATTGTAAATAACTATTCTGGCTGTGACCCATCCATTGTAAAGAACTATTCTGGCTGTGACCCATCCATTGCAAAGAACTATTTTGGTTCTGTCTTTCTTCCTCCTCTACTACTAAAGGAGCAACATCATCATCAAATCATCTACTACTAATTATAAGGTTTTAGTTTGGTTGATTCAAAGATTTCACGAAAAGGGATATGACTCATACTAATAATAAGGCGACCCATCCATTGCAAAGAACTATTCTAGCTCTGTATCCCAATTTACAGGGAGCAATGCAAGAACTGGAAGATGCAACAAATAAGATTCATTTAGAAACCAATCATCAAGTAGGAAAACCAGTAGTATGTAGTCCATTTTTAGGATCCTTTGTGCTGGGTAATCATCACACAAGTTCATTTGATCCGATATCTGCTGAAAAATTACGGGAAACAAAAGGCACTTAACAAATCCTTATTCGGGCAGAGGTTTCCACATAACTTTCCACAACCATATGAGACTACTCAATGAATAAGTAACTTCCCATGAGAACCACTATTCCAAGAAATTAACAAGTGCAGGACTTCCATTTCAACCAACAGCATAGGAGCTGGACTGAAGATATAGGACAAAAGGAAAACTTTAAGGGGGACCTTCCTGAGTTTTAGTTAATTCATATGCACCTTATGAAAGTGGATTTTACAATTATCAGCAGATTGGTTGTCACTTTGCACATTATAGTTAGGGTGTAGCTAGTTTTGATTCTAGGATTCAGACCATGAATGCAGGGAAGTATGTACATAAAGGTTCTTATAAAATGGTAAATGCTTCTATTTTGGGAAGTCTAGCATCTAAGTCACAGGGAAGCTGGAGTGCACTTATGCAATCAGCTATTGCAGAGTAACCTTCCGGTGTTGCTGATCAAGACTATTGAACTTGCGTTTGCAGAAAACAGAACCAGCTTCCAATAATTACCTGGATTTGCATCCTAATCCAAAACCACAAATAATTTGGAGTGAACAAAATGTTCTAGTGTAAAGCTCAATAAATGGAAGATTGTTTCATCTCTTGAATAATGTAAATTCCCAGCTTGGAGCCCAGCATGTTAAAGGTTTGCAGCAGTCTGGCTCGGAAATAGCGAGTCACATTGAATCAAAAGTTTTAAACATCCAACATAATAATAAAATTCAGTTACAACTAGGGTATTTCTCCCAATTTCTTCCAAAAACATACATGCAAGCTAGTGGATTGCAAGAGCAAACTATTTATCAACCTTCTTAAAACAACCTCAATATTTACTTTCACATTAATTTTGATGACCAGCATATAAATTCTTGGAAAAGTCAGGATCTGAAGCTTCCATCTCACATCCAAGGAGTAGAGTTGTTGGAGCAAAAGTGAAGCACAAGGAACTAGACAGAATAATATTTGAGAAATTCCAGCAAAGGGCATGACAAGAATGAAAATGACCATCTCATGCATTTATAAAGGAAGAAACTGGTTAGTCATGTGCTAAAAGGTGTGGATCAAACATATAAACAAATGAGGTAAACAAAGAAACAACTATGTCATTTCAACATTAAGATCCAAACGTCAACTCAGGCCAGAATGGGCAGCTTATGAAACAGAAAGGTTTTCACATGAGTAGATTTCCTAGGATTCTTAATGCTGATAATATGGAGAACAATGCATAAAGGTACGAGCAAACATGCTGAAAATGCAGGTGTATGCTAGGAATTGACATGCTTTGTTAATAGTGCAGGAAATTTTAATGCGATGTGATTGCTGAAAATGCAGGTGTGTGCTGGGAATTGATAGTGTTAAAGCTATGAGATATTTTGTCAAATACTGAACATTCATCTATGGTATTCTATAGGTACAAATCTCTCTATGTGTTTGCTATTTTCAAGCTGATAGGTATTATGAGATATGATATGATAAAGTTATTATTAATACTTTTATAAGTTTTAATTTTTTTTGGTGAAGCATAGAGACAACCAAAACATTACATTACATTATGTGACATTCAAAAATAATATATTGTTCCTTTTTCCATTGAAGAAAGTGAAAGAAGTGCCTGCATATATCTTAATTATTACAGGATTTCAAAACATTTTCCTCCTGCTCCTCTATCTAGTCTGAGTCTCGAGTCTATGTACTCTGTAGATTCTACATGCAATAGAGGAGGAGGTTGTATTGCACTGCTCTACAGGAGGTTTTATAAATATAGTCTACTCCGCCTTGAAGAAAAAGGTAACTAATCATAATTTTCCCATAGAAGTGGATGCCAAGTAGTGTATTCACCTAGCATGTTTGTCTGGGTATGATGTCTGTCATGCTTGATTTATCATGGTTCATACAAATACATTGCAGGTAAGAAGGCCAACCTCCCAATAATATCCTGTCATATTATTTTTTCAAATGAACACATTTTCACAATCACCTCCCATCACAAAGAACCTAAAAGTGATCGGAGTTTTGAATCCATTCCCATTTCCCTAACTACCTTTATTTCATTATTGACATGTTTCTCATGGAGTTTATCCTCTTCAACATGCACAATTGTGGATACCATCAGATTGCTATGATAGTTATTATTAACAAGACTAACAGTCATTTTTAAAACATAGCAGTGAGATTGAATTCCCATAAAGAGTCTTCATTGTTGCTACAATAATTACCTTTGAAAGTGTTGATGAAGTTATAGATATCTGGCGGCAATTGGGTGAAAATTTTGGGTAAAGTTAGGATAGGGACATTACAGTGACCTACAATAGTATACATATTAAGTGTTTGACAAAAGTATCCACACATATGTAGTTGGTGCCTATTGTTACCTACAACAGTCAGAGGAAGTTTTGCAAAGTGTTCGTCAAAATTAGTGAATTAAAATCAGTACATCAGATAGACACAAACCATTTAGTTGGGTCAAGTTATTTACCTTGGTGTTAAAAGTATGACCTAAAACTGTCTAAGACGGTGATAGTGGAATGTTTGACAAGGTAATAAGCCCAATCTATTCAACAATAAGTTGAAAATTTTAGTGCAATTTTACATGGGAAAATTACACATATCTACATTCCTATATAGATATAGACAACAATAATCAGAATTTTTGTGAGAATATGAACATAGGACATAAGGCATGTAATTATTTAGATGTCAGAGTATTGTCATAGATGAGTTTGATGCTTTGGGAAATATCTTTTGAGCTTAAACCATCAAATCCTCAATTGTACGTAGTATACTTGTATTTTAGCAAGGATAAGTGGCAATTTCATTTTAACAGTTGCATTAGAGAAAGAATTGATTAGTTAGATCTCTAGTTTATTATCCTTTTTTGGAATTAAATACCAAGATTTAGTGTGTCTTTGATTGCTTTTGAATTGTTTGGAAATAAGTGCATAGTTTCACAATTTTACTTTTCAAATAGATAACCAGGTTCTAATGTCTCAAGTGTTCAAAGTTTTAAATTTGAGCCGCATTGGACCAAGAGAAGCTAGTTGCTGCAGGAAACTGAGAGTCCAATAAGTAAACTCAACAACCTATAGCTCTTCTTTCCAAGAGTTCACATCAACACAATTGGAAACACACACAAACATAGTATCCATTACAACTTTCATATTTCAAAAGCAATTTCACATAAACCTGTTCTTGGATCTGTTATCTCAGATATGTGATATTCTTTCTAGAGCCACCAATGTTGCCATGATATGGAGCTATCAAAGATCGTGAGATAAAATTCCGAGTTGTCCTTGAGCTACTCCAAGCTCTCGACTATTGAGTTACTCCATGTTGTTTTTGAATAGATATTTTTGTTCTTTATATCGGCTCAAAACCTCCATAGAATCTAGTCATCATAGTTGACTGTGTTAACTAGGTCCACTTTTTTGGCAATTGCCAATTGCCACATGCGATCAAAATAATGACCTCCTGAAACTCTAGGGCATTATAGAGCCTAATATAAAGGCCTATCTTAATTTTTGATAGATATACAAATATGAAGGAGAAGAACCATTCCTGTGCAGATTGACATAACCATTCTTAGACATCTCTGAGCCTTTATTTTACTGACATCATACCCATAATACTGTTGTTTATAACCTAAGTATAGGTGTCCATATTGTAACATCTATGGGTTTTGTGATGTTGATTTTGACTTCATGTCTTCTTTACTAAGTGTGCAGATGTCTCTTTTCCTAGCCCAGAATTGGCCTATTGCAAAAAAAAGCTAGGAAACCACATAAATAAATCCAACTAGAAACCACAGAGCATAAAATGCATAAGTTACAAGATCGTGGTCATATTTCTTGGCAACATATTTTTCAAGGTTCTCTTTTTGTTGCATAATATCATGGCATGTATGGATTGGATTGGTAACTTGAAGGAATAAACTTCCATGTATTGTTCTTCCTTGGGGATGGTATATACAAAGGTTGAAAGTCAAGACATTTAAGACAATTCTAGTAAAATTGGGTTTGAAACAACAATATAATTAAGAAAGAGAATCCTTTGAATTGTATTCAGGAATAAAAGGAATTTGGCATGATCATCTTTTGATTTCCATTTCAAGGCATGAACCCTCCTTAAAGACAAAGGACTTTTCCATCCAAACCATATGTGAGAGATAAATACTCTGAATATTCCTTTAGCAACCTTGGAAGGCTTGTGCTTTTCTTAAAGACATCTAAGAGACTTTTCTAGCAGAACTGTGAATGAAATCTTGTAGCAAAATAAAGATTTTAAAATTTTCTTAATAAGAGCACAAAGATATTTGTTGAGACCGAACATTCTAAAATACAACCCACAAGCTACAGCTACTGCAACCACATATTGCCTTATAGTAGCCTAACTATATTTTGCTACTGAAACAACTTCATGATCAAAGTATTCTCCTTTCAAATGCATTAATATTAGATTGAATTTCCATGGTTGATCTGGCATACCAATACCCTCTTTTTACTCCTGTATGTAGGACCCAGGTTGTATTGAAATTCAAACTCAAGCCTTCATTGGACAGAAGATTTGCCGTTGCATTCATCTCTTTATAAACATGGATAAATGACACATTTCAAAAGGAATATTCCACCTGTTTTAACTGAGTTAAGATTGGGAGAAGAAATAGGTAGGTTATCCATCCTGAACCTAGCTGTCATCCAATTAATATAACATTTTACATTGAATTTGAGCTGTCCAAAAATGTAAATGGCAACTTGATGGGAAAATATATAATTTTAAAGTGAACAAATATGATTTAAAATTGATGGAAATATTTTGTAACGAAGTTTGACTGGAGTTTTTCAATGATAAGAAAATTTGGGGTTGGAGAAATTACAAATTGGAGGGTTATATTATTGTGAATTTTTATGTGGAACACGAGATGGGATCAAGTAGAGAAAATATGAACTAGGGAAGATAAAATATTTGAGCCGTGGACGCTGGAAGACAAAAAAGAACCATAGATTGTGGAAACTTGGATTGTTTGAGAACTATAGATCAGGAGACAGAAGATGAGTTGACTCATTTTAGAACTACAGAGGAGGATAAAGAAGCGACTCAAGAATTTTGGCAATAGCTTATGTACACTACAAAGTTCAAACTATAAGGACGGTTATGGGTGAGTAAAGATTGTTCAGACTTAACAATTTTATCTTTGGTATTGTGAATCAACTATATCGAGCATTGGAATTTTGAGGAAATCAATTCAGAATGTGTATTCATGAAAATTGTGTATCTGCAACAATATTTTAGAAAATGGAATAAAGAAAGAGAACAGAGGTTGCAATGTAGAGTTTTATCACTGCCAAGTAAAATAAGAAAATTTGGAATTGAAGTGGAAGCCGATTCTTTTACTGAGGCCCATATTTGAGTATGATGTCCCCCCAAATATGAGTCTCACTACCAATACATAAATAAAATTTTAAAGCTACATCTAGTTCATTCCATCTTAGAAGTGTCCATATTTTTGCATGATTCAACTATTGGTAATAGTAGATGCCTAGATATGTTTTTGTGCAGTTTTCTAAAATATTGTAGCTCACCTTTTCCCAAGAAATATATTTTGAGTATTAACACATTTCTAAGCCAAGGAGATGATCTGAGTTATGGATGCATTATCTAGTTTTTGATTAATTGGAATTTTAAAAGGTGATGAATATGTCCAGATGATGCTTGGTTTGCTTGTTTTTGGTTTCTAATTTACTGAATATGTCAAAAACTTTTTTGAACCTTCCAAAAAGTGATAATTCATAGTTATTTAATCTATCAATTCATCCTCACCTTTATGAATATGTCATCATTGACAGATGTCTCACCTATGTAAAACGTCTATTGAAAGTTGTTCGATACAATCTATATGGAAGAGAAATTATTGCTATTATGTCATGCTTTGCATCCCAATACCCATGCCTTAGGAAATTGCGTCATTATTTAGATTTTCACTTGTATGTTTTGGTTGTTGCACCTTGATTTTTTTTTCATTTAGTCTTTGATGGTAAAATATGTTGATGTGGGAAATTGACTGTTTCATATGCTGCTCAACTAAAATATTTATGGGTTGCAAATCTGCAATGAAGATAGGAGAGTTAATTTTGGATACTCCAGCTTTCAAGGAAAGAGAGCAACAATGGAAGACTTTTATGATGAAAAAATATCAAAGTTTTATGATCAGATGGTTGGCTTATTTGGTGTAATTTATGGTAATGATATTCTTCCTGCACTTTATGCTGTGTAGGCCTGAGTAACCTCAAAGGCATGGAGCAATGTTCATTCATACATGTTTACTCCATGACGGAGTTATTAGGAGGTTCAAAAAAATCTGAAATCTTGTCCAATGGTTCTTAAATTGTAAATGCTCTTCTTTAATCAGAAAACCACTTTATACTAGAGAGTACCCTATCTTATCGTTATGTGTGGTTCCAACTACCTTTTGAGTTTGAGTTGTTAATGGCTTTATTTTTTTCTAAAATTGCAACTCAAACCTATCAACAGATTGATTTTGAATTCTTGAAGGCTGAAAATAGTATTTGCAGAGATTTTGGTTCAACAGCTTCGACTGCAGTGTTAGTAGGCTATCATTTGTATGTTGCTAATGTGGGAGACTCATGAGCAGTGATTTTGAAGGCCGAAGAAGGTATCGTGTCTGCCACACTACTTATATTGAATGTTAATTACACTATAATTCCATCTTATATAAAACGTGTAACATGTTATAACTTATGAGGTGTTATTTTTCCTATAACTATTCTGACTCTAGAGCCATTCTTTTACCAGAAAAATATACAGGATGGAACATATACAAAATTATACTTTGATTTGCTAAGGTACAAATTGTGTTGACCTTTTATTATTTGGACTGTTATGATCTAGGTTAGATTTTGTTGGGATCACAACGCTATTGAAAAGGAACGTATTTTTAGCCATAGAAAATGCTCTACCTTGAATTGAAATGGTCACTAGTTCAATCTGTTTTCTTGTTCAGACCAGGATTTATATGACCCCTAAATTGAGTTTCTTTGACATCAGAACATTTTATATAAAGCTGTTCATTGTCAGTGTAAGTTCACATTGATTGGTTGCATGATCTATCACCATAAGCTTAACCTGAATGGCTGCTAGAAAATAGATAATATCTATATAGATTTGTCTCTACCCATTTTTCTTACTGTTTAAACTATAACTTGTGTTGGTTCAATTCTTGCTAACGATGCTTTATCTCACTGACAAGGTCTCTTTACATTGCTTATGGAGAAGAGGAGGATTTATCTTTTTAATGGGAACATGTTTAAGTTTTAATGGATGACAAACCTGGAAATAAGCTTCATCCACTCACACACTTCAGTGATAAGGTTTGTTAGTATGTTGTCATTTCCATACAGTAATCTCCTTGAAGGCGACACCAATAATATCCAATATTTTCAACAACCCACCAGAGTTTGAATTTGGGTCAGTGTCAGAATAATTGGTCCAAGTCGCTGCTTAAACACAATCCCATTGACAAGAAGAGGCATATCATATGCATCTATGCAGTATAATATTCCCAATGAAAGATTTAAGAAAAATAACATCTGAGGGAAAACTTGTGCTTGTTCAACATGTTATTAAGATGTGCCATATAATGCAATTTGTGTGTAAATTTCCATGCAACAAACTATCTTTCAATAATTTTCTATTTATCTACTCTACTATCAACCCAAGTCACCTGACATGGAGACATGGGCGTCTGAGATGGGACATGCAGAGCCCCGAAACATGACATGTTGGGACTCACAAACACTCACATATGTATAAATTAAAAAATATTAAAATTACCAAAATAAAATATAGACATAAAGATGTAACCTTTTGTGAACATTTATAAAATAAAACTACATCAAACACACGTTGGGACATGTTTATTGACATGTCATGACAGATCTGTACACATTGCTTGAGCATTCTATAGTGTCATATTTGTTGAGAGTCGAGATGTGCGCTGTTGAACTGTTGACATATGTGGGACATGTTCTCACTAGTTTCTGACAATGGGATAGTGACAGTCCAAGTGTCTTACACATGACACATAGGGGTGATGGGAAGTGTCTGGTGAGGTGAGCTAGCTATCAATATTTTTTTCTTTTGAGCTTAATGTGCAAGTCTAGAAAGTATTACAAGATTCCCTTAGGATGATATATTTAAGTTATTTTTTACAACCAGGGTATATTCACGTAATTGCCAGAAATGAGAACTAACTGAATGAGCAATACATAACACAAAATATCAAGTTTTGGACAATCAAATTTTTTTAACACTAATGAAGAAGACTTCAAGGGACATTGATTTTTGATAGGCCATCTCTGTTGTCCTCTTCTGTAATCTCAAAGGATATATTGTTTCTGTTTATGTCATGATTCTACATCTTGGGAGGTTTTATCATGTGTAGTGGTGCAGCCTTGGATAGAATACTTATTTCAAATGAACCTATATAGAGTTGGCCACACAAGCAGATGATTTATTCTACTAGTCACATGTGAAGCAAGTAGACTCTGTTAAATATTTTGGACTTGAGATTATAACCCAAATATGGATGTAAAGCTAATGGAGTTCAAACAATTTTTCCGCCTTGTTGATTGCTCCGAGAGGAATGAGGTGCTTACAACCCAGTGCAGGGAAGATGTTTTAACGTGTAACATTGTGTAACGTTATGTAACATGTCGTTCTCATAAAAAAAAATGCAAATGATGTTGTCTTAAACAAAAAACATTAAACTATATTGATTTGATATTAAACCTAGATGTATCAAGTACCGAGATGGATCAAATATATTAACATGCAATTTTTTTCTTAATGTGTATAAAATTTAAGATAAAAAAGACTTTACATATCAAGAAAAATTGGATCCTTCTCTGTGCTTGATACATCTAGTTTAACATGGATATATGCTGGTATACATGGAAATCTATGTAGCTTGCTTAAACCTCTTGGTGAAGATCTATCCTCCAAAGGTTAGCATGCTGTGTATATTACTATATTCTATAACTCTATCCCTTATATATTGGAATATAGATCACAAATGAGTGCACCCCATTATATACACATAAGTACAATATTTTTAACTTTTTGTTTACAAGCCCCATTACCAGGAAAGAGTAACAATTAGCCAGGTTTGTGTTAGACTGCTTGACTCTTCCCTTAACCTAGTTGGATTTCCATTATCTTGATGTATCACAACTTGGGTGCAGTACATATTATAAAAAATTTCCTTTTCAATATGCTTAGACATATCATGGTGATCAAGGTGAAATATTATGTACAAGTAAAATGGTATCTACTAATTCTAGCGGGGTGCCCAGGAAATAAAATAACTATTAAGAAACAAAGCTATCCAATATGGGAATATTGGTATATAAAACAAGCATTTTTGGGCAAGGAATGAATGTTGGACAACATTAAACTATCATTTATAGATAGACACTTTTAGGAATTTATACATTATTATGGTAGAATTAAAAATTGTTAACAGGTGAATCAATTGATTATTGGAAATAATCTAGTTTCCATTTAGAAGCAACTTCTAGGCCCCCTTAAGAGTTTGAAGCTAATTTCAAGTAATGTCAAATACTTTGACAATACAATTGGAATAATATTTGGTTTACTGACAAGCAAACATTTGCAGATTTTGGTACCCATTCGTAATAGGAGTTTCCCTTCGTATTTCAGTCAATCGTTAACTTCCTCAGAACATTAATTTTATATATATCAAAACTTATAATTTATATATCTCAATGTGATTATCTATTGACGCCCTTGCATGCAACATAAATCAGGAAGATTTCATACTTGGTGTCTAACTGTTTATATTTACATTGGTGTGCATGAAGATGTTTTTTAGATGAATTTTCAATTTTTACAAGTCGAAGGGCTTTGCCAAGTCCAAGTCTGACTACTTTGATCTATGTGATGATTATTCAAAGGAATGGGGAATATCCTTACCAAGAGTTATCACGACCATATTAGTTACCAATCCTGTTGACCCAAAAATCTAGAACTGAACTATAAAGTAAAAACACAAAAACAAAAACCAGTCGACCAGGAAATTTATAAAATATTTAAGCTTTGATTAAAAATATATATATTCATGTACATCCATGAAAATATTAACCATTAAATATGAAATGCTTGCATATAGATAGCAAGGGTTTAATATTAGATTTAGGGTTTTAGGTTTTCTTTTCATTTTTTAATTGGATTTGATGGGCCCACATGCACCCGTACAGAGCCAACAGGTTCAATCCAGAAAGAATTGTTCCATGTGGAACCACTCATTTTTGGTTTGATGGGCCAGTTCTGTCCAGAAACCCCTCAGAACTGATCCAACAATCCAGTTTATCCAGTTCCATTCCTGATATGATAACACTAATTTTTATAGAGAGCTCAATTAAGACTAATACCAACCATGTAAAACCTTTAAGGAACTCACCTGACTGAGAAGGGTTGACCTTTCAAGACTAACCCAGCTATTGCTTGCTATACATAAAGTAGTTTAAGCTAAAATTTCATGTTAAAAATATTATCAATAAAACCAGGGTCTTTGTTTTAGGATATAGAAATATATCTTCGTTCCCCTAAATAAATTAGAATAGAACATAGCATGAAAAACCATCATATAAATATTGAAAGGATTCCACAAGTACCTAGAGAATTTTTTCTACCCCTTCAAAATAAAATTCTCTACGTCGAGCAGTTCCAGGAAGAGGTTCTCCTTCTTCTACTTGATCTGTCTTTTCTCCTTCTTCACCACTGCCCTTATCTGGAAAAATCATATTTGTGAGAGCTCCCATTTGATGCAGTTTCTTGCATGCCTCCAAGCACACTACTTGCAAAAGGAGCATAAACCATTAAGACAATGTAAATCTATTAAATTTTTGCAAGCTCTGACATGGAAAAAAATATCATGTTGGTAAAAGTGACATACTTGTTGTGCTAAGTGAATTAAACTACGAACAAACCCTTCTTGCAATGTCCAAGACCTTGAATATTCAATAGGAAAAGTTTTTTCTTTTGGGCTTGGTAAAACTAAATAATCTTGCGAACTTGGTTTTAACTAAATTTTTAAGTCTAGGATCACTGCTAAATACCTTTATGTGTACATGTTAATAATGTGTGACTTCCCCATTATGTTGTTGCAGTCAAGGCCCTCTGTGGTTCTGCTCTTATTGAGTTCTCCTCAAAGGAAGAGGCCAATGCCATTTCTAAATTGAATATTGTCTATGATGGTGTAGATATGGATATGAAGCCAAAGTAAGAATGCAGTCTATCTTTCAAGGATAAAATTCTTGTTTTCATTGTTTGTTTTGATTACATTGTTGCATTGGTATATGTGCAATTTGTTTTTACTAGTACTTACTTCCCACTACTTTCCAAACAATTCAGTAGCAATAACCAAGTTTCCACAAGGTTCTCTATAGTATGCTAGTTGTTCATCTTTCAAGCATTGCTTAGTTATGTGTATGCATATGCATTTGCAATGATTCTATGTTTATATGGTTTAGCTTGATTGCTTTGGTAGTGGGGTCTATATACTATTTATTTTGATTGTTAAGTAATTCAATCAAGTAATTTTATTTGGTTTAAATAGTAATTATTGTGTTTGATAGGGTCAAGGATTGAGAGTATTACTATATTTTTTATTTCTGCAAAAAACCTTAGTGTTAAAGCCCCAAATTTCTTTTGGAAGTGGTCCTTTTGCAGCTGTTGAAATAACACTCGAAGAATCGTTGGTTTTTCGTAAACCTTCCTTAATCAATTAATTATATTTGGTTAAAATAATGTTTTTCATAGGTTCAAGGCTTGAGAGCATCACTAAGGTAGTTAATTTTTCAAAAAACCTTAGCATTAATGCCCCAATATTCTTTTCAAAGTGTTCCTTTTGTAGCCAATCAAGTAACATCTAATGAACCATTGGTTCTAGGAAAACCTGCTTGCTTTGCTTTTGTACGGGTCATTTTCTTACACATTTATTGATTAGCAAGTGAGATTGGTGTGTATGCCATGATAAATAACAATAAAAGTGTTTAGCATCACTTGAATAGTTAAATGTGAGTTGTTGAACTGAAGATCTAATGGTAGTAGACTTAAGAAACATTATATCTTGGATTCTAGGAAGTCACCAGTTGACTCCATAGTTTTCTATTCTGAATATTTTAAAACATTTTAGTTCTTGTTCTTTTTTATAATTCAATCATTTGCAGTGTTCATGACTACTGTAATGCTTCAGGAAGGGTTTTGATGTTGAATGGAGAGATTTTCTTGAGGAAATCAACAATGGTCATAAGAAATTTATGCTAAAGATGCCAGGTCTAATGGCTATTAATAATGCTAGAGTCACTATGGATTAGCTCCTCGCTATGCATTTTTAAGTCATGCCATATAGGTTGGGAAGACCAAATTGATAATTAAACATTGGTGTCTACCCCAACATCTTTGGTGATGTGACCAGTGAACCTATGACCTATTGAAATTTCCATTGAGAATTGACAAAATATCAGATCACTTTTAATATTTTTTTGTATGCCTTTGAAGGTTTGTTTGCATGAAGAGCTATGGTAAAGGTGAGATGTTTTTCACAGTATATAAGGATATTGATTTCAGTGGTTGTGGGATAAATAAAGGAAACTAAATTGGATTTAAATAAAATATATTTGAAGGCACCAGTAACTGTATCTTTTAATTTCCAATATATTTTAAGTTAAATACTTAAGATATTAGAGTACAGCATTTGAGTTTGTTTAGCAAATATGAGACAAAATAAAAGGAAGATTGCTTTGCTTCCTGATACAAGATGGAGTTTTTAGAGGTCCTTTAATTAGCAAAGCTACTGCTAGAAACCCCACTGGGTTAAGGGACTTGCATCCTCTCTATGTTTAACAACAACTGGAAATCTTCGACGATGGTATTAATATTAAATAATTTATTGAGAAGGAAACATGAAATGAATCCCCATGATGTTGTCATTTGATATTTTCCTATTTGTATCAGATATTTCAAAAAATGGCAGAGTTTTATGTTTAAGAATATAGGGTGTTGCAGACAACTATTTTTCAAATGATTGGATTGATTGTGAATATCTAGACTTGATGTTGGGTGGAATGAATGATTATGATGAGATCATCTCTTTAGTAATGCTTGTGCTTACTTCAGCTAGTTATTTGGTGACCACAATCCATAATAGTTAAATATTTTCATGAGTGATATATTCTTATATTAGCTTTGGCAAAAGTCTACAATGGTCAGATGCTAGATGTATCTTCACATCTCTCAAATTCAGCAATGTGTTTTTATTTTATTTTTGAAACTGCATCATATATTACTTTGCTGCACAGAAGCTAAACAGAGTAAATTTTTCTTATAAAAAATTATACAGACTACCTGTCCCTACAGAGGCAAGGAGTGCTAGTGTATCAATATTATCCCCATTCTCAAGAAATACAGAGGACCCTAGTATCAGTGTTGTATTGTGTCGTAAGGGATATTAGCTAGAAATGTTAACTTTTATACATCTTTGTATATTTATTTCTAATCCTTCATTTAAATCAATCTGATTCTGATATGATTATGTTCACATTCTAATGTTGTCAGTGGATAAATATTGGAATTCCCTTCTCCTCCTATTGTCTAGCCCACGTGTATGCATCTTTCAACTTTGTAATTTGAAAACCATTTGTATTTTCTAAGGACTCGCATGATTGTGAAAATGTCTTTTCATTTGAATATTTTTTAGTATCCAACATATATGTCCTATTTATGCAGCACCAAAATCTTGGTGACAAGCAATTTGCTCTGGCTTATTCTATCAATCCTTTCTCTCATATATATTTGTCTTAGTATTTTATTCTATATTCTATGATTCTTGCAGTATGAGTCTTTTCTATCTTATATATTTGTCTTAGTATATTTTATAATACATTCTATGATTGCTACAGTTAAATTTTAGGTGCAAGGTTTTTAATCTATTCTTAACATTTTAATTTTTCCATGTTATGTGATTTCTTATGACCCTTTTTTATGGTCATAAACATTGGACGCATGCTTGTCATTCCTATAAATTTATGCGATTTTCGCATTTTGCATCATTCAAGCATAAAAATAATGATTATCCAGTTACTACAGATACATATTGGCTTACCTTGTAATAGTCCTTCAAGTCTTTCAAATGCATTTATTAAGTGTAAGAAGGACTAGTACACGGTAAACCATTATAGATCTATAGTAACTTAATAATCATTATTTTGTATGCTTGAATGACGCAAAATTTGTTTAAATATCATCATTATCAAGAAATAACAAATTCTTAAAGGGTGCTAGCTCAATGCATGGTAGAGCACCTGCCTAATTATAGGTAGGAGGTTGGTGGTTTGATTCCTCCGTGCCCTATCATAAATTTGTGACTACAAAAATGACTAAATTCGCATATATAAGACTATTAGTAGCTAATTTCCCGTATCTTAGTCGTATTTATCTTAGTCATTAATATGTTATCATCTAGTAGTTTATTTAGTCGTATATTTGGTCATTAATTGTTGCAATCAGTGACTAAATTAGTGACTAAATCCGTGACTAAATCAATGACTAAATCATTGACTATCAATGACTAAATCAATGACTAATAATTCAAGCTATTAATGATTAAGTGAAATACAACTAGCTATAAGATAGTGTAAATTAGATACTATTAGTCGTCGACTCAAAAAAATTCGTTTATAGCCTGATTTTAGTCATTAATTTCTCATTTTGTACTAGTGTCATCAGATTGGATCATCATCATCACTGGATCATCATCAAAGCTAGATTATCATCAGAATGGATAATCATCATCATCACTTCTCTCGATATCTCGAGCAAATGGTGCTATCTCTCAATTCTACTTGTCATAGGAAGTTCTACAGAGCCAACCCATTTTCATGTTGGTTGTAGGCCTAGTCTCCATGTAGGTATTCTTCTTCAATGCTTATATCATCGGCATGGTAGGACCACAGTTTCCATTAGGAAGTCGAGAATGCAGGAGGAATAGAAACAAGTGGCAACACCTAAAGTTACATTTCAGGTGAGTTTTCATCCTAAGAAGTTTCTGACGCATGTTGCACTAACATCTTCTATCATTGATATAGAGGTTTCTAGCAGTGAGAAAGTAGCTAAAGCACATGCATGGCGAGATGCTATGATGGAGAAGTATGCTCACTGTGGAATCAATAATTTCTTCTAAGAATGCAGTTGTTGATGAATTCTTCATTGAACAAGGGGAGTACACATCGAATATTTTGGAAAATCAAGATGAAAAAGGGAGTGCCTTGGTTTGGTGAACACCTTTCTTACAAAGCAGTGTTGGATTTGCTTTCCTGCTCCAAATGTCATTCTCCTTTAGAGGCGCATGCATGCTTTAAAAATTACAGCATGCATGTGCTATCCTTAGAAGCAGGGTTATCTTTAGCTTTTTCCATATTTAGAACATGCCTTTCTGATCTTTAGTTAGTTGGTGTTCTATGTTTAGATGGGGTACATCGATCAATAAATCTCCATAATCAGGCAGGGCATTATCTCCAAGAAAGAAGATGCATCTAGTCTTCTTTAGTGGGTTCTCTAATTTAGGAAACATTATCTATACAGGGAGGGATAGGTTGGGGTTAGAGTTTCTTCTCTTAATTGAGGCACGTCACTAGATGGGTTATGGGTTTCTTCTCCTAGTCTAGGCACGCCATTGGAGAAGCTATCTTTGTAAACCATATAGCCTTTCATAGTCTATAAAAGAAAGGCATGGTGAGTGTGTGAGACATTCAATTTTGAGCTATTGTTTCGTAACTTCTTATCTAAGTAATAAAAGTTATGTGTGATCTAGTGCTGTTATCTACATGATGCTACAATTTCCAGAATTCTAATATTTATGCAGATTAACACATAATGACCCATTGTTGGGGTTTTTTCCATTTATTGCAGTGTTTGCACTAGTGAGTATAGTCTAGGTTTTTGAGTCTAAATTATACATTCACAAACACATTAACTATCTATGGATCATAAATCCAAGCGAACATTAAGGACATCACATGAGGATCATTAATTAGTATCTATAGTCAAGGTTCCAAAATATCAGAAGGGAAGGTAGATACAAGTGACAAAATACAAATCCCGAGAATCAAGATCGAGAGCTGATAAATAAACAAATTGTGTGAACTCTTTTGCTATGTGAATTGTGATTTGCATATGTACTTGAATTGTTGATATCGAAAGAAAAGATCATCCAGTAGACAAAAGAGAATTTTCAAAGGATTTCTTTAAACATCTTTGTTTACCTATGAATACAATTGTGGTGTTTCTTGGATTTCTTCTGACATACATTCCAAACTAATTTTACATATCCTAGTGGTGTGTGCTATTATCTTATACTAACTAATGCTGCTTTAAACGAAGCACCCTCACCTTGCAACAAAACACAAACAACAAAGAATATTTCAAAAGAAAGAACACCATGTAAGCCCTATTATTTCCTATAATATCTCAGTTGTATGCACTATAGAAAGTGTTTGTTAGATCTATGGGTCAATTGAACCACAACTAATCAAACAAGTGGATTCCCAAATCTCAACTATACATTCAAAAAACCTTTGCAGGCCTTTGCCAACTTGAGGTTTTCTGAGATTCTGAAACCTTCATAACAAGAAGGAAATGTTTTTCAAAATTAAACCTACCATAGAAAGGGAAAGTTGGTTTACATCACCAAATACACTTTCCTTGGACTGGACAAGGACAAAGCTTAATCTCATGTCAACTTCTATGGTTGTGTCATTGAAAGTAATTTTGAGATCTCTTCAGTCCATATTTGATGTGCTTTCTCATTTTTGCATTCAAACTGAATCAATCTATGGTCTGTCCTGAGACCAAAATACCGCTTGTGTTCTCCTCCCTCTAATAATTCTCTCCTAGGCCATGCCGGAATGTCTTTGCAGACTTCAAATACAATACTTGAAACATGTTTTCAATGAAATATGCATAACTCATTAACTAAACAAAGCCGATTAAAAAGTGATATGTATGCATATTCTTTTAATATAATTGTTCATGTTATAAATGGCTAATACTATAATTGCATTACGTGCTTACTTTTTTTCTTCTTTGTGTAGGTACCTCCCATGTGTTTACTCTTAAGTTTCACCATCACCTATGAAAACGTTTAGAAGCATATATTATGAAAAAGGGATTTGCCTTCAAATGTAATGCATAAAGTAAAAATTTATAGAAAGAAGGAAATCACGCAACAATGAACAAACAAAGGTATTTCCCAAAATCTTTAAGTAGACAAATTTCCCAATCAACTTCATGGAGAGGATAACTTCTCTGTTATTTACTTGCTACAAAAAAAATTGTCCTTACGTGTCCCTGCTTGATATAAGCATGGACCACCTTCCAATGAAGCATACCTAGTAAAAACAAGAGCATCATCATAGCTTAATCCCAGACTATTTGTAAAAGCATGATTCCTGATATAACAAGATACATTATAGACATATATTGCAATGACTTCAAACCTCTTTTGGTCCGTTTTAAGAGCTCACCTCCTCTTGATAGGAAGTCTTGGATGCGGGTATCTGATTCATTGAAGTCTGGAGCCAGCTCTCCATTAAATGAGGTTGTTTGATTGCCCCCCTTCTCATATGGAATAACGGATTCATTATTCCATACATCCTTCATAGTTCTTTCCCTAATAATTGCTGCTCCTTGCAAATCTATTGGAAAACAAGATTTACTATGTGAGTGTAGTGCTACATGAAAATATCCAATTTCATACAAGAATTATTCAATCTCTTCAAGCCTCTACCAAGATGGGAGAATTTTTTGTGATAGTAAAAGATGGACCTCAAACAAGATTCAAAAAGTGATAATATATCTGAATGATTCAGTAGGAAAGGAAACCCTATCTGCAAGGTCTGAGACCTTGAACTATGCCTTGAACTCTGCTTTTATCAGCAAGTACTTAGATTCGATGAATGGTATCACTATCTATTTTTTGTATGGGAGACATTGAACTAGAACTTGCATTCTTCTTTTGTTTGCAAAAATCTTATATTCCACAAATGGTATCACTTTTTTTATTGAAATGCTTCAAATGCTTCCTAATAGACTGACCCATCCACTCATGCCTGTTTGAGGAAACATGTCTCTATGGATTTTGATCCCCAGTGGAGATATGAAACACACCTACTTTACCATCGAGCCAAACCCCAGAGACAAATTATACCGCTTTTTTTTTGTCAGGAAAGGAGTTTATAGAGCAAATCCCCTTCTCAGGTTAGAAATATTATCTATTCAAATTTTGGAATGAATTCGATATACTAAGAAAATTAACTAGAGCAGGGGCGAGTAGAACAAAATTGGTGTAGGACCTGAATCTTATGCACTTGAAATTCTTGTATGGGTATATAGTGGGAAGTATTTTTTGATGTGATGATGGATTTCCATGTACTTGTTGAAGGGATTACATTCAAATCCCTTTCAGTAACAGAAATATCAGGTTTAGAAGATAAAAATAAAAATTAAAACTAGATCAATATTGAATACCTGTGGCTGCCCCTACCGTTAAGGTCATGATATCTCCAGCTGTTTTCACATTGACAACAGAATTCACCACTGAAGCCAATTGTTGGCGATATACTCCCATAGACTCTGCAACCTCAACACATTTTGTCGCCACAAGAGACACTACTGAAGCTACTTCCATACTTGTCTAGGATTGACCATCACTTCCATAGTTACCTGCAATTGCTCCAATTGTAGCTGCAACACCAGCCACAGACATAGCTGCATGTACTTGTGCATTCTGTAATGACCCTCTTCTTTTTTTTTCTTTTTCATATCTTTCAACCATCTTCCGGCCATTATCTTCCCCTGCAATGACGGTTTTAGTGGGTTGAAACTTCTCGCAAACTACAAAAGTGTAAAAAAGAAAAAATTGGTGTAGTAATTTCAAACCATTAACATCAGGCACTACAATGCGCTACCTTTCCATGAATAAGGAATAGTATAAAACCTAAAAATAACATCTATTCTACTTGATAGAATAATTTTCTATGGAATCACATGGATGCTATTACTTAGAATCCAGGAAAGTTGACATTCATCCATATCAACAGATAAGAGACTACAGATAAAGCCTAAAGAGAATTCCTGTCCAACCCAATACAATCATTCTTGAGTGCAATAACAGGGTTGCTATTACTTAGAAATTTAGAATCCAAGAACCGAGTATTTTATCCACTCCATCATGATTGTTTCTTATGGAAGATCTTTTTGTTTCTTGAGTATAGCCAACTATTTCAGAGTACGAAAAGATCGTGCTTGGGACACTATTATCAAAATGGAGAAGGGTTAGGAAGCAAATATTCTCAAATTGAACCAGGGTTAGGAACCTTTTTGTTAAAAATAACAATTCAGGGGACAAAAGAAAGGAGAACGTTGATATTAATTGTTTGTCTCGGAGGACTTCCATTGAGCGAACGAGTTTTGTGTGTAGTAATCAATGGATTGATGCTACTTTTAGATAGCCTCCCAAATGATGAAAAAGAAGATGGTGTCGTCATGATCGTCAGTGGGGACGAATCTTGTTAATAACTCCACATAATTAATTTGTATGAACAGAGAAACCCCCCTCCAAATCCAGAAAAAAAATGGAGAAAACCCTATGGAGAAAAAACGATGGAGAAAAACCTTATGCAACATCACGCAAGCTTATGGTAGAGGCGTGGGAAACCCTTTGCAATAAAATATGCCCCATCATATTGGATATTTATATAGTAAATAAAAAACCCTTTTTACCCTTAATATACCACCAATATATTGGTTTATAATTTTTTTTATTTTTAAACCCCCAATATGAATGAATGTGATATCATATTGGTCCTTACGTGACGCCCCGTGGGTAGGACACACCTACTACCATCTGAGAAAGGCTCCATCAATTATATCCATAGGCATGGTAGGACAAATCTACTACCATCCGGGAAAGGCTCCAACACTTAGATACACCAGCATGATAGGACACACCTACTACCATATGGGAAAGGCTCCAGCACTTATATCCACTGCAATAGTAGGACACACCTACTACCATCTAGGAAAAGGACCTGCACTTACATCCATCGGCATGGTAGGACACACCTACTACCATTCAGGGAAAGACTCTGCACTTACATCCACTGGCATGGTAGGACAAACATACTACCATCTGGGGAAAGGCTCTACACTTACATCTGTCGGCATGGTAGGACACACCTACTACCATCCAAGAAAGGCTCTAGTACTTACATCCACCTGCATGGTAGGACACACCTACTACCATCCAGGGAAAGGCCCCAACACTTACATCCATTGGCATGGTAGGGAACACCTACTACCATCCAAGGAAATTCCCTGCACTTACATCCATTGCATGGAAGGACACACCTACTACCATACAGGGAAAGGCTCAACACTTACATCTGATCATGGGAGGAACCAATCCTGCCACCATTTCAAAAAGGCATGACACTTATATCTGACCATGGGAGGAGCCAATCCTACCACCATGTCAGAAAGGAAGAACACTTACATCTGACCATGGGAGGAACCAATACTGCCACCATGTCAGAAAGGCACATCAATTATATCTGACTATGGGTGGAACCAATCCTACCACCATGTCAGAAAGGCACAACACTTACATATGACCATGGGAGGAACCAATCCTGCCACCATGTCAGAAAGGAACAACACTTATATCTAACCATGGGAGGAACCAATCCTACCACCATGTCATAAAGGCACACAGACTCATCACTTCCTTTTGGAGGGAACCTCGATCTGGATAACACCAAGCTTCTCCCTGAAGTACTCAAACTTCACTCTGGCCATTTCTAGCATAGAATCACATCAGGGCTAATTACGTTCAAGGATAACCTGTGAGCTTCTCCAGGACTGATTACATCCAAGGACAACCTATAGGACCGTTTATGTCTGAGCAACCTACGAGCTTCACTAGGATTTTATGCTCAGACAAATTGTTTCACTAGCTATGCTAGAACTCCCTCTTTCGAGAGATATCGATTTGGATCACATACTGGAGCTTCACTGCTCCTCTCTAATATCATACTGAAGCAAGACCCCGATGTGCTCTTCCTATCAATGTCACTTCCTGCCCAATCTGAATCTACATAACCCTCCAGGTTAATCTTCTGATTCGCCTCATACTTGAGCCCATAGTCAACTATACCCTTTAGGTACCTCAAAATATGCTTTGTAGCAATAAGGTGAACATGTCTCTGATTTTTGAAGACTTGTCTTGATGTGTTCACAGCAAAGAAAATATCTGGTCTCGTATTTTTCAGGTACATCAAAGAACAAATCATCTGACGATATATTGTAGCATCAACCGACTCTGATGAAGCATCACTCAATAGATTTAGGTTCGATGCCATAGGTGTGGTCATGTCCTTCCATTCCATCATCCTGAACCTCTTCAGGATCTCTATTGCATACTTCCCTTGTCCTAGGAAGATTCCATCTGCATTCTGCCACACCTCCATGCCTAGAAAGTATTGCATCATACCCATGTCCTTCATCTCAAACTCGACAGCAAGTCTCCTTCTTGTAACTTTAATGAGTTCCTCTTTTTCCTGTCAGGAACAAGTCATCTACATATAACAAGAGCATCACTGATCTTCTGCCTTAAACCTTGAAGTAAACGTTGGAATCCTCTTTACTCTCAGCAAATCCTAGAGCCATCAGTAGGATTTCCATCCCGTCGTATCATGTCAAACCTCAGGATATTCTGCAGTCACTCCCTTTGAAGTGGAGCATCATTCTCCCTCTTCCTTCCATACTCTATGCATTGAAACATTTTGTAATGGAGTGAAAAGTATCTTCCTTTGCTACTAATATTCTATGTATCCATCTAGGGTCACTGGATACCAAGATCCTCTATCTTGAACCTTTTCAAAGGTTATTCTTGCACCCATCTATGAGCTTGCCATCCTCTATAGGCTTTCATATTCAACCTTGTAGCAAAGGTTATGATATTCATCACTCTATGTGATCTTCAAGATCCTCATGTATTATTGAGCCTCATTTTGTTATTATTTTTGGCGTTAAAATAACACATTTAAATGCATATTTTATTATCTTTCATGTATTTTATGTCATGCAGATCATTATTCAGCACGAGGTAAGAACAAATTTAATGTTTATTCAATTTCGGTTATTAATATCATTTTTATGATTTTATTAACTCAAATCTATATTATTTAAAGCATATTTAATATATTAATTGATTTACATATTTGTTTGTAGGTTATGTAGTATGATTGGGTGAGTTTATAAATAAAATGCATTCAACTTGCCATTCAGCCCAATCTGCACAACCATTGTCCAGCTCATTGTCCAGCTTATTAGTAAGGCTGCGCGCTGTCCATAACCAAGTTCAGGCATTAAACATTGAAGCAATATGTAAGCCATTCTATTGACCACGCGCCCAGATGATAGAATAATCAACAATCTAGAAGGATGTCAGGTGCATTAATTTCTCCATTTTGTTTTCACTGCTCACGCATTCAAAGGAGGGAACATTCTAGAGGATATTCACTGTCATGATGTTGTTGCTTATTACCTCATCATCCAGCTTGTTGTGTAAAATTCACTGGTGGTTTTACAGGTTTCCCTACATTAATACTCAATGTATCCAGCTCACAATGCAGGTAGCTGTTTAGCCTCCTGTCTAGATCGCCCATTAGCCTGTACACTGTAACATATAAAATAGCCCGTAAATAAATTGTTATTTGTGTGCCTGGGTAATAAAGCCATGTTCTGGATAGCGCACTAGCTTGCAATTTCCTTCACTTGTCACCACTCCACCCATCACGCAGAAAGAGGAGTAGTTACACCACCATGATGCCCTGTTCATGCTGAAGAGAAGCCTGCATGCCACGTTCACAATGAAGAAAACCAGACTTACACCAAAGAAGGGATATGCCTATGTGCTGGCATGTAAAGTGTTATTGCCTTTTATGATTGACTAAATTTAGAAGAGCAGTTGACCACTAAAGGGTTGACTTGCTCAACCTATTGAAAAGAGTGTGTATATAAACACCTCCATACAGAGAGATAGGGGATTGATCAATCCATTAGATATATAGTTAGTTTTCTTCAAGGGAAGGATATTGTAACTATGTTCCTTCTGTTTAATAAGAACTCTATGCTTTGTTGTTTATGATTGTGTGTGTAAGCATTCGCCAGGTATTATCCATGATTGCTGAGAGGTCCCCTTGACAATCTGTGGTTTCTATTTTTGTACAAGTTTTTGTTATCTCATTCCTACAGATAACTAGTGTTCTTTCTAATTTGTTTAGGTAGTTAAGTTCCTGTAATCATTTATTTCTCTATTTCCTGCAGCATGTATTTGTTGTAGTTAATGAAATTCATACTATGCTGTTATGTAGTTTTTGTTTATAAATGGCCGGTCACGTATAGTTTGCTTTCGGGTTTGCTTTTAATCCATTCATTCTTAGCTTATTGTTCAGTCTTATTTACAAGCATGTAGAATAGGCGGTCTTTATCAATTTAGATAGAATTTAAATAAGCACATAGAATAGGTTGTTTTCATCAATTTAGATAGATTGAGTTCTATTTATTCCTATTATAATTTTATGCAATTTAAATTCCAGTTTGTTTATTAATATGCAATGATTTTCTTATTTTCATGTATTTGTCTTTGTTTATTTCACTGATTAATTAGTTTTAAATTCTGTCTTTATGCATCTTGTTTTCATATACACAAAATCAGCTGATAATTAAATCATTTAGGTATGTTTTTATTATTTTATGTATATAGCTTCTCATTCGGACTGTGTGCATGGGCTGTCATTCGGACCTTCTTTCCAAATTGCTGTCTAGCCTTCCATCTGACCTTTAGTGTTCTTAGTTTATTTTTAAACATGTTATCAGTTCTGTTTCTTTGGCTTTTTATTATGCTCTGATTGTAGTCATTAGATAATGATTATGTTTTTATTTGAACCGTAGATTATATTATTTAAAGTATTTACTAAATTTTATCCTTAGTTTTCTCTTTCCAACTCATGCTTTGAATTTTGCGTTGTGATTTTGTTCCTTTGAATTTTTGATTTTCTTCTTTAATACTGTTGTAATGTTTTGAAATTATGTTTGATTTATTTCTTTGTATATGGATCTGTAGGTCTAGGTGTGTTAATTTCTAGTATACTAGTATCATGTCAATCTATCATAGTAATAAGACCTATTCCTTTCACTTTGTGATTATTGAAAAGACTTGTAGAAAAGAACTTAAAATCATCTTTATTAAGTTTTCTACTTGCTTTCTATTTAATTATCTTTATTAAGTTTTCTACATGATTTCTATTTAATTATCTTTATTAATTTTTCTACTTGCTTTTTATTTAGTTTTCTTTATTAAGTTTTCTAGTTGTTAGTTAAGTCTTCCTTGAACCCTAGCTTTTTAAGTAGTTGTTGATAATATATTTTTCATTCAGAAATTGTTTGTTTATAAATTATCTAGTTGTTGTGATTATATTTCCAAATATGTACTTTCTATGAATAGTTAGCCCTTGAAGTTATTTGATAGGTTTTATTATATTCTCATTTGTTAGTTAAAATAACATAGTCTGACATTATCCTAGTCTGATGTTTTTTTTAGTTCAACCATATTACTAATTTAGGAGTTTGACTCGGTTTTTCATTTTGAAGATTTTTTAATCTTTTTTTTATTTAAGTATTTCTACAACGCCCTAGGAACCCCTATACCTTCACATATATTTTGTAGCAACTCTAAGCCTACCAACCCCAGTCGATAATTAAATATTAGGTGTATTCAAGATAGTAGAACACATCCAAACATTTTGGTATTAATTTAGTCGAGATAACACCCAACATGTATGTGTTATCCCATGGGTGCCTTCTGAGCTCGTACAAGGCCTTATTTAATTTTCACACATGATTCTTCCTGTCATGTGTCTCAACTTCTAGTGGCTGCAAATGTCTCTTCATAGTATATTCCTTCTTTCTATGAGAATCCTCGTGCTATGAATATTGGCTTGTACCCCACGATGTTTCCATCTACTGCATGCTAGATCTTATAGATCCATATGGAAGACACTACAGACTTCCCTTCAGGTCTTGATACCACATCCTAGACATCATTCTTCTTGAACTGGTACTCTCCTTCCCTTTCTTCTGGGATAATTCTTCATACCTGGAAGGCTCTGCATCAATGATGTCGCTCAACAGTGTCACATAACTACATTATGTCTAAGACCTATTTATTTCTTTGAAAGTATCATCATATTATTCTTCATCTTGGATTATTTCTCGAACCGTCGTCACTTGTTGTTCGGAACAATCCTCATCCTTCTTTTCTTATAGGTGATTGTGTGTGATATTTCCTACAAGTCAAATGCACTAGTTGTATGGTTAAAAAAATTTCATAATGCATATTTATAATGGAAAATTCTTATGCATAAAGATATAATCATGCAACTATTTTATCCAATACAACATTCATCCATATCTCACAGAAACTTTCTAGATGCCTTCCATCTCTACCATGACATCATTGAGATTGTGCACTAATCCAATATGTCAGCAAAGAGGTTTCATTCTAGATAAGTATCAATGGAGAGTTGTATAGCACCATGAGCTACTTATCCGTCACATGCATATTAGTTGTATACTGTCATTAATGTAAACATTCTATCATGCATAACACATCAACTGAATAAAAAAATGCATAACAAAATAATATTATGAAATGGCAATTGAATACTTATCTTTATTCGTTTCATGGGTAGACTCCTTCTTGAGCTTTCAGCTTCATCATCTTCTTCATTCATAACAACATCATTTCTTATCCAAATGCTAATATGGATAAGAGGTTCTTCAAGATTTAATTCATTCGTATTCCTCATCACTTGAGGGATATTCTTTGGATCATGAGAGCTTGATCTTCAGTTGCTCCCATATTCTCTTTCTCTTATATGAGCCGAGCTTCTTCTTATGTGCACTCTTCCCAGAGTATGCTTAAAGTGATCACTTCCTTCTGGCACACATTCCTTGAATGAATGAAACCCATGATCCTGAGAGGCCATTCAAGGTGGTTATCACAAATTTTTTATTCATTACCTCTTCATTTACTGCTTCAAGTTGTTCTTTGATTTGAGAGACCCTTCTAAAGTATGACTGTATGGTCTATGCATTCTGGATCTTTACATTCTTCAATTGGTTTCTCAAAGTCATCTTCTGATTTATGTTCTTCCCTTCAAATATCTTGGTCAAAGAATCAAACATCTCTTTAGGTGTTTTTAGGGAATACACTTGTGGTATAAGGTGATCCTTGATTGAATCAACAATGATCTTCTTGGCCTTGACCAAGTTCCTCTTGCGTAAGTCTTTAGCCTCATCTCCCTCTAGAACTGGAACCTCTCCACTTATGTAGGTGTCCAATTCATTTTCTTCAAGAAATAGTGAAAACTTATACTTCCATGCTCAGAATTTTTCAGCTTCACCATGCTTGTCATCAAGCTGGTGTGATAGGTCATTGTGAAATGAGAACCTTGAATGTAAATAGAAAAAGATTAGATCTTACCGATTTTAGGTGTCCGTCCTGGTTTCGGATCTGGATGATCTAGGGTTTGTCAGAGAAATCCTAATTTTCAAAACTTGGAATCTTTCATATCTGATTGGATAGAAATATGTGCCTCATGAAGGAGACCTAAGAATCATACTCATTTTCCCAAAACTATGATTAGAACTACAAAATATTTGATGCCCTAGTTTTCTTCATTTTATTCTACAGAATTGATTGATATTGTTTCTGAAATATATCTGAAAGTACTACTCCTCTATGTCTGAAACTTCGCATCGAGGTAGCCTCTTCTATACTATTTCCAAAACCTCATGTTTTAGCAGAATTGTCTTCACCAATTGGGACTTATGAGAGCTTTCCCAAGGTGACTTATTTCAGGACTGTTCAACATAGAAAAATTGTTCAAACTGCCACATGTCACTGTATCACCTTCGGGTTCTAAAAATTTTACCACATAAATTAAATCCCGTGACCTATCTAGAATATCTTGTGAAATTGCATTTGGACCTTCGTAGCTTTATATATAGAAATTTTACTTAGGTTTCCTATTTAGGGATCAATCATGGGAGAGACTAGAACCCTAATTTGAAGGAATCATATCTCCCATAATATAGCGAATCTAAAGCTAAAAAATTTACACAGGGTACATCAAGAATTTACCTTCAGCCTTTAAAAGTTTTGGCTCCTGATCCTTCTCCAATATTGAGATATAGCGAATGTATCAAAATGACTAGTTTTAATCTTTTAGAGTTTTTTGGTTCAAGGTCAAATTAGGGTTTGAATTTCCCAGAGTTTTACCCAACCAAAAATTTTGATCTTGGTATCTAAATTTTGATTTTGAGGAGGAGAGAAATCCTGTGCTGGGCTCACTAAAAAATTCTTCATCTGTGAAAATCCCTAATTTCCTGCAGCAACGATAGGTCAAAAACTAAAAATTCCCCAAATCAAATTCTTCTTCGACAAAAAGATGCGCCTTTCAATGGAGAGTTAGCCTAGCCTCTTTTTGATGGTGATCTATGGAGGGAGACCCAACAAGTAAGAATCCTTAGATTCTGCAGCTACATAGTGTTTGCTTCTTAGGTTAGCTCTGATACCATGTTAGATTTTTATCATTTAATCAATATGATCTAGGATCTTATCTGAGAGAATAACATGCACAACAATAATCAAAAGATACAAGAGACACAAATATTTTTCCTTAGGGAAACCATAAAGGAGAAAACCCTGCAACTTCCTTAGAGATAGAATGAGCACCAATGGAAAAAGTAAAACCCAAAAACACAAAGATGATCTCCGAAAGTTGTTCTCTCTCTTACTTGTGCGAGCTCCTCTTCTCTCACTCATGTGCTACAGTTGAGCGAGTGTGTGTTCCAAATAGAGAGGCCCACTCTCTATTCATACTAGTTTCTGACATGACAATTACTTACCAGGGACGACTTCAGTAGGAGAGTCTAATAACCCTAGTGCCCCTCAACTGTGGGGACTTTGGCCCCCAATCAACAAGGGAGGGTTAAACTCTATGACTTTACATGACTTGATTACATTAATGATTCTCTCGACAGGAACATCAGGGTACAATGAAATACACTACATAATATATACAAGTGAATACATTCTGAAGTTACAGATACATCAACAATTAAGCCTATTTGGGGTTATGGGGTTTATAAGAAGATAGGGTTTATTATTTTCATATCCATCATCATCATAATCATCATCGTCATCATAATTGTCATCATTATCATCATTGCCATTATTTTTATCATCATTTGTGGATCTAATATGATTTTGTCTATAGTTATACCCATAAAGATAAGTAAGGCCTTAATATTTTCCATATTGTTACACCCATTTCCATTCTATCAGGTGAAGTTAAAGTGGCGATCATTGGTCAAGTATATGAATTCCCCACAATTAACATAGATCCAAATTTACCATGAAAGCTTTGTTAAGAAAATCCTATGGAAATGTTTTGTCAATTTCCAAATTCCCAACCTGAATTGGTAAATTTATTCTCAAAATGTTCATAAGTCCATCATATGCATGCTAAATCTTCTAGAAAACTTGCAAGGGAGATGTGAATTGGTCTTAGAATATCATATTGTTCCTAGCTATCCATGGTTCCTAGAAATTCTAAGAGGAGCAATATCAACCGCCTTTCATCCAACTAGGTGTTGTGAGCTTAATATCCATTTGAGTTTCCTTCTCAAACCCATCCTCCACCAGTCAATGACTTTGATGTTTCCTAAGACTTCCTAGAGTAAAATCATCTGACTAGAAAATGTTATATTTCCTTTTATTTACTCTTACAGAGAGGACACATACTAGTACCTTTCCATGTGCATATCATTAAGAAATACCATGTCATTACTTTGTTTTATAGGTCCACCCATGTAAATATTATGTCCTTCAAGAATGATTTGTAATCTTTTACCACCAAAGATTTCCCTAAGTCTTTCAATTGTTTAAAAACATGGTAGTATGCCCAAAACACACTATGTAGCTTCAATTAGTAGGTTTTTTAAACCACACCAATATATCTTCTTCAAATCTAATTTTGAAAAATTATAAGATATATATTGAACCAATATATTCCATCTGCCAATTAAAGCCCCCCCAACAACACAATCTCAACAACATATTTCCATTATTCCCTTCAATAGTTGCAAGCCTTTACCTTGATAAATCTCCACTTAGATTCAATCACATGCATCTATTTTCAAGCATGAGTTTTGACTATGTGTATGTATTTATCCAATATGTTAATAATTGGTTTTGAATGTTTCATCTTCCAGACAAATAGAGACAAGTGTGGAAGTGTTACCCGACCTTGTAATGTGGTTGGGATTCTTAATTTTATTTGAAATCAAACATCCACCTACTCAAATACATTTAATGTCGACCCACATTAAACTATGGGTCATTTTTTAAAATATTTGCCTTAACCAAGGTTTATCTCAAAAAAAGAAGATGTAGAATCCATTTGCATAGAAATAGTAGAGGGTCTAACCCCCTCATGGACTTAGTTATCCACGGTTTTTGGGTTTAGCCAATTACTTGTAAATATTTCAACCAAAGTTACTTTTGAAAAGATAATGAATTTCTTCTCGAGCACATTTGAATAGGATATTAGAATTGGGATTTGGTCCATTTGTCTTTAGACTTTGGGTCATATCAACAAATGAAGTTTAGTATTTTAAATACTAGAGTTTCCATTGTTTTTAAAGGTATCACAATAATAGTAAAATTATATGATTTTCCCCATGAGAGATGATATTCAACATTAGATAAACCATTGACAAATATTTCATAATAACATGGCAAGCCTAGGAATCTCCTCACACTAGTCACATTCTTTAGAGTTGACCAACTGGATATGGATTTGATATTCTTTAGAGTTGCATTCTTTAGATTTCAAGGATTTAAGTTTTTATTTGTAACATAACATTTTTGAGATTATGTGGATATAATCATCCTCTCACAACTCACTTGAATTACCTTTGAACTCTCATTGACCAAACCACATTTTTTTTTCAAAACAAAATGGTATTTTTTGGATCACCTTTAGGTTCCACTATAAGAGGATAGGAAAATTATCTAATCCTTGTCAAATCTAATGACTAGGAGAACAAAATAACCTATTTTGAAGTAATTTGAGAATAGGGGCTCTTGAATAATAATTTGATTTAGCCTTTCTACAATGTGAATCGACCCGCCACACCAATTGTTCTAAGTGAAGCTGATATTATTTGGAAATACATCTAGAAATTATCAATGCTCTAAAAGGAATTATTGTATTGAACATTGAAATGACCAACACATTGAACCAACAATCCCAATTCAAGGCATCTGTGGTGGTTTGGGAGGCACACATGGCCCATGAGCCATAAATATAAATTTTATTACCAAATATATTTGGTGTTGGCCTTGTATCATGCCCATATCCCTTGTAAATATTTTACTATGACAAACCTTGAAATTTCCACCAAGTTAAACTTTCAAGCAAAGGTTTCCCTATTTAGAACATGAGTCACGACCTAGGGGTTGACATATATGCCATAAGCGATAAATGAAAATATTGTTGATGATGAATTCGATGTACAACATGGTCCAATGCCTTAGAAGAAATTTCCATTAATCATATGTAGGAACAAATAACTAAATTTCTCCGCTCCAACAATACACATGTCAAGATCTTAGTTGATGTAATACATAATAAGGGTCATAAGATTATGTGGTTACACAAGGTGTTTTCACATGCCTCAGTTAGAATTCCATATGGACTCCACCACTCATCCCAAGCCATGTACTGCATTGGTTCCACTCCCCCTGCATTAATTTTTTCATTACCCAAGCATCCTTGATCCAAATACAAGCCTACATATAGGAATCCAAGCTATCATGTGCTATCTAGGGTTTGATGACCTCCTCCAAGATGAACAATGCTCCTCCTCCTAAGTAGGGTGTTCTCCAAGTAATTGAACCTCTCCATGTGGCCATTGTACAATATCTCTATTATTGAGTTTTACATACTTGAGTTTGTAGGAAACAAATATTGAATAAAAAATCAAAGTAAAACTTTAATAGATTCCAAATATATGGATCCAATGACTCCATTTCATACCCTTCCTATAAAACCCTTAGAAATTTAAGGGAATTGACCCTTGCTTCTAAATATTTAATTTTTGCCCTTGGATAGTTGATATTTATGATCATTTTAGCTATAATGACCATCCCTATCATTGCTACTATCCTTTTTATGATGAACATCCGTACATGGAGGTAGTTAAGGACCATGGATACTTTTTTTTTCCTACCAGTATAAAAACCATACTAATCATTCAAACGAAGTGGTTACCTATTTTCACTATGGATGGTTATGTAGTTATTGAGTAACATTTGTCTCTATTTGGTGTCTTGTGCCACCAACAAAATATGGAGCATTCTAGTGTTGTTGTGTAATTATTTATCAATACTTTGCATGAAACACCCATGAAAAGGTCCACTCTTTGGATCCATGTGTTATTATCAATTGGGATGCGAGGAGAACTTGTATGTTGGAAAGTTCGCTAAAGTTCCACACCCTTATATTCTCTTGATGAATTTTTATAGATATTAGAATGTGGAGAACTTAGACTATCAAGGACTTTAGTGTCAATTTCAATAAGGGTATGGTCAATACTCCTTAATTTATTTTATGTTTCTACAAGAATATGTTGCCTTGAAATGCCAAATTTTCCATCAATCTCCAAGACATGATGGACTGTCTATTAACCAAGGAGTCATCTACACAAAACCAATTAACCCATTTCCCAATACCTTGTTTGCGAGGTGAAATCCTTTGGTTAGGCTTCGAACTAGTGCTTTATGAGAGATTGTATATACCAAGACCTTTATTTCCATAACATGAAGGGTTGAGTCCAAATGAAAACATAAGAAATAAGAAATAATTTAAATGGGTTAAGGCTAAAATGAACCCTTAGTGGAAAGAGAAACATGAGAAATAATTTCACCAATACAATCATATGGGAACAATAAAATCCATCAATTTGGAGGTTCCAAGGAAAACCAATCCCATGCTCTACAAAACGATCCCCAATAATCCCTCTAAAAATGGGGTTGAGAAATGAAGAATCTAGTGGAGAAAATCAATGTAGGACCGAGTTCTTATAAATGTGTTCCTCTATCATTCCTCAAGTGGTCTTATACGTTCTTTATTAGCAACCACATGTTGATTTCTGCTTTGGGTTTAAACGTCCCATTGTTAGCACCTTAATCCAGTGTTTACAGAGGCTACATGCAGCTAAGGGAGAAAGTCATGGCGGAGTTCTTGGACATAGGATTGCTTTCTCTTCGGTCCAAAGAATAGTTGGATCTCTATGGTAGAGGTGTGGAGGACTTCATTTCCTAATACAATGTGTCTAAGAATCAAATTCTTGTTTATATGAATGGAGATGAATATGATCAACATTGTGGGTTTTAAATATCAATGTACCATCCTTTGTTCATGTGCCTTCCCAAGGACTACATGATTCCCCTCAAGTGGCCTACTGGTAAAGATGTCTTATGGACCGACAATATCAAGATCATCAAGGAATAGTTTCTTTCCTTTTTAAGTCTCACCAAGAGGTATGCTACTATGCACTCTAGTATATTCCCCATTATTGCCGTCTCAGTTCTATTTACTGCTCATTTTGTATGCTGCTGAAGTAAATTTTACATTGCATATTGATTCATTATCGAAATTTTCATGTTTTCATTACATCTCGAGTTTTCAAATTCTTTTCTCTTTGATCAATGAAGAAGTGAACATGTTTTAGGTGTCCCCTTAGTTTGCATAATGTTATGATTAAATTTTGATCTCGTAAAGTTTAGGGCTCCAACCTAAATCTAGGATTATTAGGAATCCATGTTTGTATCATGGCTTGGGATGTTAACCTCAGGAACTTGTGAATTTTCAATCATCATAATTTGTAGCACTGTCCAAATCAGCATGCACTAGTTTGGGGTGAACAAAAAAATCCCACTAGTTTAGTACTTCTGTGTGTGCTAAAGAAATGACAAAACTAAATAACAATGTAGGAGAAGCAAGAAAAAGTATATCACACAAGGATAGATCATAGATAAGACCACGAGAGAAGGCTTTCACATAAGGATATATCATAGCTTGACCAGGAATAGGGTTTAGGGTTTTATCCATTAGGAATTTAGGGTTATGGGAGTTTTTCATTAAAAAAAAGAATTTTTGGGGGATCCATGGGTCAAAAGAGCACTAGATGTTTAGGATCCATTTCAAAATTTCAGGATCCATTTCATGGGCTCAGGATCTGTTTCCTTCTTCCAGCAGTTCATTTCCATGATGGAACCTGGATGGGTCATACACACAGGGAAGGTGGGTCTGGAAAGTGGGGGGGACACCGAGGAGCTTCCCACTAAAGGGAGATGCCCCTCATTTCTTGCGAAATGTTTTCTCTGCATTTTCCTAAGTTTCCCCAAAAGAGGATGTAGGGAAATGTACCCCATTGAATTTCCCCACCCCCAACCCAAGGGAGTGCATCCCGTTGTAACACTAGACAAGACAACTCGATATCTAGGTGGGAATGGGGAAATCTAAAAATTGCATTTGCAATACAATGTAATATTTGGAAAAGTTTTCATTTTAGTCTTTGTGCCACTTCTTCAAGTTGAGGTTCAGTTTTGTCCCTTGGGACATCATTAGTTAAGGTTTCAACATTAAGATATTGATGACATTAAAACTAATTGAAAAGTCCTTGCAGAAGACAATGGAAGGTAGATGGTGTATCTCAACATAGTTTTCTTTTCCACTAGGACATTTTAAGGAATTTTCTATATGAATTCCTAGTTTCCAACAAAACTTCAGTTTAGGAGTACTTTAGACTTGATGATTCAAAAAAATTGGGATAGCTCTTTTTTACTTGAGCATAAATGCAAAGAACAACTACATGATATTCACACACATTTGTGGTTTTTTTTTTTAGCAAATTGAATAAACTAGAAAGGTTGCAAATGGATAATACCTAATGAACTACTTCGAAATGTGTAATAATTATTTTTGAAGAAGAGACTCAGAAATCCCGAAGTAGATTATGAAAAGGTTGAGGCTTCTAATGATTTAGAATATTACAAGGTATAGCATGAGGGAATACTTGAAGGATCCTTAAGGTAGAGATGGGGGAATATGTGATGAAAGAAGCAACAATGCAGAACTTTGAACACTTTTAGATGTAGAAAGAGAAGAAATAGATGATAACAACAAAATAACCATGAAAGGCACCATCTAGTTAATCCTATAGTATAAAAAACAAGGTGACTATTTTATCTTTTGTTTCTAGAGAAGTTGAATAACTGGTTGCATGCATGTTGATCCCTATAACTTAGTCTTAACACTCCTTTGGATTTTTTTCATATATGATATGATCTAGAATATATTTTATCTAGATAATTTTAATGTGAAATATGTTTGCACTTCTAGCATATTTGAAAAATCCATCTCTCTCTTTGCTTAGTATTCCAGGTTCAAGATTGAAAAATATTCTCCGTCAATTTTGCCTGTTTTCCAGGTTTAGGAATGAAAATGGGGATACCAAGAAGCAAAAGTTGACAATTAGGTAGGGAATAGAAATTCTAAGGCACGACTTGTTATATTTTTGATTTGGTAATTAGACCTACACTCCTTCAATAATCTATAAAATTTAAATCAGAAATTCCTATCAAAACTATAAGTAAGGAATGCTAGATCTGAAAATACTCCTCACTAAAATATTCACATCAAGTTGATATTGAAGTAACCATTCAAACCTTTTTCTATTAACTCAAAATTGGAAGGTTGCATAGAAACTCACTTGCCAAAACTCCAAGATACTATTCCAAAAATCTGCTCTATCTCTCTTTTATAGAATATGAGAGATGATAGATGATATAGGACAGTTATCGACGATTTCCCTTTCCTTCTCTTCTCCGGAAAATTGATTTTTGAAGAACATTGTTTGATTATTTGAGGTTTTTATTGGTTATGATTGGAAATTATTTTGTCCAGATTTTAATTTTAGAGATTAGTGATAAATAATCAACCACATATACTGAGAATTCTATACAAAATTATTTCAGTTTTCATAGTTACTTGAGTGCTACAGTCTATCCTCAGTACTTACAGAGATACAAGGAGTACATAGAAATTTACAAGGTATGTTAAAAACCAATGTCATATTTTATAGTTGTTTTTCATCTCAACCCAGAGCAATGATAATTTATTCTATTCATATGAATACTAATCTGTTGTCAGGATTTGGTTCCATGTATTAATTTAGGAAGTCAGTTTGGTTTTAGGGGTTAGTGGCTTGCTTCTTACAATTATACTAAAATGTCAAAAGATTAACAGAGTTACACACACCATCATGTCCAAGCATAGAAGGGACCCAAATTCCAATGGTAGGTGGTACTCATGTACATGGAACAACAATAGTAATGCATCTAATTATCTCAATCCCCATGAAGGAATTGTGTGCTTGTCCATGATCATGTAAGATCTCATAATGTATGCAATGTGCTTGCAATATTGACTGGTCACATCACTACCTTTTGGAGAATGTATTCACGTATAAGAACTTGGGGTCAATGAAGAGAGATCATCTTAATGTCATTTGTCTAATGTTTGTTGAAGCTAGTTTCTATAGATTTATCATTGGTTTTTACCAAACTCCACAATTTACAGATCGTATACAAACATAGTGCCAATAATGAGCTATGCCCAGGTGTTAGGAAATACACAGTGATTTACTAGGTAGGTCGAATTATTGTAGCTTCCTTTATGTTGTACATGAACCAATATATAATTGTAGAGCCAGACATTCCATTGTTTTATGATGTCCAATGGGTGGCATGTTCCTCCCATTGTTCCTCAGATCAACAAACATGGTAAAAAGTGTATTGGGGATATTCCATGTTAGATTGTTTCTTCTCAAATATTGGATTTGGGACCATTAAGTTTTTTATTACTATAGTACAATGTAGGAGGAAAATTCACACCCTAAATCTTGATTGTATTGTAGTCCTTTTGAATTTTTTCCGTTCTTCAAATTTAGAGATAATTCCATAGAAGTTCCCTCTATTGTTGTGAAGTTTTATATTGATGCAAGAATCTGTAACTAGGTAATCTCTTAGGGAATGTCTCATTAGAGGAAATTGTTTAACATGCCCAAATAAAACATAAATTAGAGGAGTTCTTCCTATCAATTTATTCCATGAAAGATCAAGCACTTGTAAATATTTAGAATTATGCAATCAATTGGGATCCTGACCTGTAATGCCACAGTTTCCATTGGCTAATCTTAAGCTATTAAGCTATAATACATATAGGAATATTCCCACCCTGAAAATTGATATATAGAACCAAGTTTGGGAGGTTTTTGCACTCTTGAAAAACATTTAGTGCACTTATATTTTTAATCAAGATTTTATTTGATCTCCTTACAATAAAATAATATTTTGTGGCTTCTAGATCCACAAATCTCTCCAAGGGTCAACAATGAAATATTGAATATTTCTAGATTCATGCTTTTCTACAAAAAATAACAAAAAATATGGTTGATAGATTCTAGATACATACTTTTCTCCAAGGAATAATGATAAAATAAACATTCATAATGTTCCTCAAAAGCTAGAAATCACTCTTCCTTGGAATATTGCAACAAATTTATGGAATTATGTTGAATGCATCCCTTATTGGATTATGTGCTTTTAGGATCTCCTTTGATGGTAATTATACCACTTATATTATCCTTCATAGAATTATCCTTAAGAGAGCTATTCAAACCTGTTAAAAATACTAAATAATTCAATGTATCTTCTTTATCAAGGATGGTATTACCCCCAAAAATCTCATTGAGCTCCTCAAAATATGGATCTTGTGGATGCATGTACCAAACCTTGATCTCCTGGATATATGTGCAATAATATCCTCAAAACTTGTGCATTGGATACCTCTTCAATGATGTCAAAAGTGGTAGGGTGTTCCTTCCTTAGTGGAATTTTGACCTTGGAGAATGAGTTGGATACCTTAAAACATGTGTGGAAGTATGAAACCATGCAAAGTTATGAACCATCCTTTGAAGCAATTCCTACAATGATATGCATCCTAGGGCTATGTTTATAGGATTGTGTTGGAACATGAACACCATTCCCCCTTAAACATGGATTTCTATGTATAACATTTCTCTAACCATACCTTCAAAGGATAACCACCATTTATCTTATTCCAAGCTATGGATTTATACATACTAGGCATTTTTTTATGTTCAAAATCTATTGGATTTACACCCTTATCATATCTGCAAGCTTGTCTACCAAATGTTGCCACTGAGGGATTTACTGCTAGTGTTATGATTAAATCGTGCTCAAAACTATAATCAAAGAATGGAAAATAGTTTTCCTCATCATTAATGTATATGATCTTCTCATATGTGCCATGGATTACTTCTAATGGCTAGTTGGAGATGTGAAGTTGGAAAATTTAATGAAAGACGTACATAGGCCAATCAATGCTGCAAAATGTGGTGAATAATAAATACAAGCCATCTCTGATCTTTTGAAGGAATACTATTATGACAACTGATTCAATCTAAAATTTGATTCCTTTGATCCTCCTAATGTGAAACTAATATCTCCATTCTGATAACATATTTTCAACTTGGCTTCAACTTTCCCCTTTTCCACATTGGTTTCCTTTATGACATTAATTGTAGGAGTTTTGTTGTCTCAAATACTACATCCTCAAAACCTAGAAAGGAATCAAGACAATCCCCAATGATAAACATGTTGTAGAAGAAGAATTTGGAAATGATGGTAGAAATCATTCCATAAAATCAATGACAACTCAATACCACTTTCATCTACATGGAATTTTATACTCTGTAACACATGATTTACTTGGATCTTTGGGTTATTCCAAAATTTACAATTTTATATTGTTATACTGTATCCAAATTTTGATTTTCCTTTGTTGCTTAATATCTTATTTGTGATGCTGTAATGAACAAATGACAAGACTTTATACATTCTTCATTTTGTTTGAATATGCGATGTGTCATAACCAATCACCCTCATAAACTAAGCAAGTAACATAAAAAAAAATTCCGCCACTCGAAGAATCATGCAAATATCAAATATATGATCTTCCTTTCTAAATCCAAGGTCAAATCCAACATTTCCTTTAGGAATTTTGTATGCACCAAAATTATACACTGTACCATATATTTGAAATAAACCTTGCTGCAAGATGGATACCAACTTTTGTGGTAAAAAGGATGCAATCACCTCAGTTTTTCCTGTTTTTAATGGCTTGGACCCAAGGCAATATCTGACCCCCAAAAATAAGTCTATTGATTAAAAATTCAAGAATTAAGGGGAAAATGATAATTCCAGCATACTTAGTTTATTTTATAGGTCTTTCAGAAAACAATCTTGGAAGCATTGTGATTTACAAAGAAAACAACATTTTGTGCTTCAGAAAGCAAACAAATTTTTTCCCATTTTCACAAGTTTAATCAATTGCTTTGTTCACAATTAGATTGTTGTTTTGGTTCTAATTATGTGATTTCATGCATGCAAGACTACATAGGTAAGGAAATAATTGTAGATAACTTCTTTGATGTTATAGGTGGAGATAAGGACTCTGTAAAAGGTGGCAGTGGTAAGGTTGTTGAAAACGGTATTGGTGACCATATTTTCATTTACTACACTAACCATGGAGGACCAAGAGTACTTGGTTAGTAATTGCACAAGATGCACTTTAGCATGTACTGTAGTCTGTGTTAGGTTCCATGTGTTTCCTTCATCACTCTTTTTGACTCAATCCATGGAAAAACTCTTTGGAATTCTTTAGGCCTTGGTTACATTGGGAACTTAAAGGGGCACAACCTGTAGGAGTAAGGGGTTTGTAAAACAAAAATGAACCAGCTCCTTCATACAAATAAGAGGAAAATAGGGAATTTATTCAATAGGGTTTTTGTTTATGTTGTGATATCACAAGGGTAGATAAGTGCTAGATAGGGATTTTTTGTGGATGGATATTTATAAAACTTATTCTCTTATATTTGGAATTGAAATTTTTTGCATTGAAGAAACTAATTTAATAGTTCATGCTTTTATTTTATTTATGTAGTTGTCAAAGCCATCAATAGAAATTGTTTAGCATACTAGGTGCAACAAATTTGGTGCATCTTGATTGCTAGTCACCTTTGGAGCATATGGGAAGGTTAACCGTTAAATCATTGTACAACCTTTGGAGCCTATAGAGAATTGTTGAATATGTAAAAATTCCTAAAATTTGATGAGAAAAAACCCATATACAATTAGCAAGATAAATATAGTGAAAAAAACCCAAAAGATATCAGTGACACGTCTTAGTTCCTGATGGTGCACATGGAATAGCCTGAATATGCTGTGAAAATCAAGGAAGATTTATAAAAAACTACTAAAAATACATAGAAAATGGTGCATAAATAAGGAATAAGATGAATTGCTGATCATTATATAGAGCAAAGACATTTAAAATATGTAAGAGTATACCTATGCATGGAGAATCCAAAGATTCCTCCTTAAAATTTAAGTATATGTGAAAACTTTAGAAGAAATGCATATGGATAAAACAAAATGAATTTACAATTGTAACAAAATAGAGTTCATGAAACTTCCTGGAACATCTTGGTGGATAAATTATGTCTCTTTAACAATTTTAGCAAATGATATGCTGGAAACTATTACTTATGCAACCTGAACTCGCTGTGAATATCATGGAAGAAGAATAATGCAAATCTATAGAAACCACACAGGGCATGGTGCATGAATAAGGAATGAAATGAAATGCTAATAATTTATGAAGAGGGTATATAGAGTCTAGATGTTTAAAATATCTTAGAATATACATGTGCATGGAAAATCGAGGGATTCCTCCTTAAATTTGAGTATTTGTTCCATGTGAAGACTTTAGAATTGTAGATTTTTGATAGTTTTCAGCCATTGGTTTTAAGTAAATTTTTTTATCTCCGCTTATGATATTGTCAGAAAATAAAGTGTTGGAAATAAACAAAATTTTTCAGACTTAAAACACTGCTGTAACTATTATTTTTCAGTGATAGTAAATAAAATATCAACAACCATTCAACACATAGAACGCTAGTATTTTTAGCCAATGGCCTTGGAAAAACCCACTAGGGGAAAACCAGTAAGAGAGAGAGAGAGAGAGTTTTTATTAAGCTTCTGGAAAAACCAGACATTCATTTTTACAGTCAAAATCAAACTTATCTCAACCATCAGACTGTCTTGTTTTCTGTGCAAGAGATGCCTCGATTTCTATGCAATGTTTCTTTCTCAAAAATAGTGCCAAATCAGCAGTCACATCGGCCTTGATTTATGTGCTAAATAATAAATACTCAGACCTCGATTTTCATACCCATACTTTTAGAAAATCTATACAGTACGGACAACATTTAATGCTTCCGTACATACCTCAAAAATTGTTCCTAGAAAGTACAATGAGCAACATTGAAAGCTATACCTAACTTCTCCTTGTTTTTAGTTCCAAAACTGTGCCTCAAAAATTGTGCCCAAAATGTACAGTACAAAATCCATACACCCTCGAAAATTGTGCAGCAATAAATGAGCCGTACCTTGTCTCAAAAATTGTGCCATCAATAAATTTTATTCATACCCCTCATTTTCTGCGCAGCAATAAATGGTGGCTTTCTTGAAATTCATTCCCACAAAAATCTCTTCAGCAAGCTTCCTTGAAATTCATTCCCTTGCACTCCTTCAACTCTCTCTTGTTTCTTCTTCTCACAAGAATGAATATGTTTTTCCTTTTCCTTTCTTTTTGCTTCTCAACACTAGGTAGGTGAATAGATATCAATCCAATGGCTAGGAATGAATGAGATCAATGGCCAAAATTAATTGCACACATTTTAATATAGAATGTTAATTTCGCTCACCCACTTAAATTTATCAAAAAGTGACTTTAATGGTCTAAATTCACATTAAATGCTTTTTAAGTCATTTAATGTAAGGTTCACTTTATTTCCATTCACTAGGTGACTAAAGGCTAAAGTCACCTAGGGGAACACTTCCCTAGGTACAAAAATAACACTCCCTCTTACCGAGGAAGGTGTTTTGCACCACTCCCAACTTGTCTCTGAAGAAGACAAACTTGCCCCTCCCCAAAGACTTCGTCAAAATGTAAGCTACCTGCTCATATGTGGAAATGTACTGAAGCATCACTGCCCCTATCTAAACATAGTCTCGGATGAAATGACACCTGATCTCAATGTGCTTTGACCTGTCATGGAAAAATGGATTCTGATTGAGTTGGATGCAAATCTGATTGTCACAGTAAATCACCATAGGCCTAAGCTCTTCACCAAATAGATTCACCAACAACTTGCAAAGCCATAAGACCTCATAGTTGGCCAAACTAGCTGCCATATACTCAGCCTCTGCAGTACTCAACGCAACAAACTTCTGCTTTTGACTGAACCACAACACTGCTGCCAAGCCCAATTTGAAACAACATTCGGAAGTTCTATTCTAGTCTGCCACACTTCTTTCCCAATTTTAGTCTGTATAACCAACCAACCTAATCCCCTCTGACCTCTTGTAGTCCAAACCAAAATCCACTATCCTTGAAAGATAGTGCAACACATGTTTTGCAGCGACCCAATCCACACTCCTAGGCTCAACCATGAACTGGCTAAGAGTGTTCACTGTAAAACACATATCTGGATGAGTGTTGACCAAATACATCAATGACCTGATAAGTTAACAGTACAAAGTAGGATCCACCAACTCTCCCTCAGAACCATGAATCTTCTTCTAGTTGGTGATCATAGGTGTTGACATAGGCCTGCAATCCTCCATCTTGAATCTCCTCAAAATATCAACTGCATATTTTCCCAGCCCCAGGAAAATATGTCCAGGCTCCTGCCAAAACTCCAATCCCAAAAAATAGTGCATCAGCCCAGTATCAGTCATCTTGTAATATGCTGCAAGATCCTTCTTGCAAGCTACAATGGGACTCTCTCCCCCTGTGATAAACGAGTCATCAACACATATTAGAACAAGCAGATCATCTCCAACCATGATAAAGTAAAGATTCAGATCTGCTTCCCTCTTTTGAAACCCCATACTCAGTAAGTAAGAATCAATCCTGGAGTACCAAGCTCTAGGAGCTTACTTCAGCCCATAAAGGGGCTTCTTCAGCCTACATACATGTGTCTCTCTGTCATGTATCTCAAATCCCTGAGGCTGATCAATGTAAATCTCCTCTTGTATGATCCCATTGAGAAATGTGGTCTTCACATTGATCTGATGGATCTTCCAACCCATTTACACTACAATGGAGATCAAGCCCCTGATAGAAGTATATCGAGAAATTGATGCAAAAGTATCATCATAATCCATGCCCTCAACACATGAAAACCCCCGCACTACAAACCTGGCTTTGTACTTCTCCACACTCCCATATGACGCATGCTTCAGCTTGTAAAGCCAACGAGAAGTCACCATCGACTTCCCCTCAGGTCTTAGAAGAATATCCCATACATCATTCTTCATGATGGATTGGTACTTATCCATCATGGAATCTCTCCATACCGAATGCTGGGAGGCCTCCTCAAAAGTAGAAGGCTTAGAATATCGTGTACTAGCCACCAACAACATGCCTAATCTGTCAGGCATCTTGATGGCTCTCACCTCATCCCTGGGTGTCCCATCCTTTAGAGCATCCTTCAAGGTTTATCGAAGCCACTTAGGCTTCTTCTTCCCTGAAGGTTCTTCCCACACTGACATATCCTCATTTGAAGAACTACCAGAGCTAGAAACCCCAATCACCTGTGAGCCTAAAGCTGGTGTGCCAACACCAGGTGTACCTTGTATTATTGATCTTGATCCTGATCCCCTGTAAGGTATACCTATAATAGTAGACCCATCACTTATCCCTGAAGACCCTACTGGCCTAACCACTGAACCTGGTGACTGTGCTAACACTCTCTGATCCTGTAATCCTGGAAACCTATGATAACTGTTGCGTAGATGGAACCTATGCCACAACCTGAGGTGCAGGGACTTGCTACTGTCCCTGCTCTAACTCTCTCGACTTCTTGAAGGCCTGCTCCTCCTCAAACTTCACATCCCTTCTCACTACCACTTTCCTCTTAGAGGGAAGGTAAATACAAAAAGCCTTCATAGTCTCATCATAACCGACAAAGTTTCCCTTCTCTGCAGTGGGATCCAACTTTGTCCTCTTCTATGAAGGGACATGAGAGTAAGGTAGACTACCAAATATATAAAAATGGCTAACTTCAGGATTCTTTCCTAAAAATCACTTCTCAGGTGCAATGTTCCCCACTACCCGATGGGGACTCCTATTCTAAAGATATACAGTGGTGTTGCAAGCCTCATCCCAGAGAAATAAAGGAAGTAACTAGTCATGTAGCATAGCTTGGGATGTTCCAACAATGAACCTGTTCTTCATCTCTACTATTCCATTATGCTTTGGAGTATACGGAACTGTCAACTATCTCCTGATACCCTCTTGTCTACAAAATCCATCAAACTCCTTAGAGGTATACTCACCCCCATTATCTAATCTCAAGACTTGGATCTTCCGCCATGTTTGTTTCTCCACAAGAGTTTTGAACTATTGGAACCTCTGCAACACTTCCTCGGACTTCTTGATCTTCAGAAAGTAGATCTATGTCTTCCTGGAATGGTCATCAATGAATGTCACATAATACTCATATCCTCTCAAGGACACAAAAGACATAGTTTCGCATAAGTCTGAATGTATCAAGTCAAGAGTACCTGCTGACCTACTATCACTTCTTGGAAAAGTAGTCTTGGTGTACTTTCCCAAATAACACCCCCTGCACACATCACTATGCCCTATGTTGAACTTTGGTAAACCTGTCACCATGTGTCTCAACAACCCCAAGGCTGGATTATGTAAGTGAACCATCCTCCTATGCCAAAGCTCACAAAGCTCACTACCGCTGCTATGTGCCAAGGCATGCTATGGCTGAAACAAGAGCCTATACAGTTTCCCACATCTCACTACAATGGAAACTGAAGCACATGGTCCTGCAGTATTGGGAAACATATGCATGTGTCCATCTAGGAAGGACACCCCAAGACCCTCATCCTCGATCATGGAAACTAACACTAGGTTCTTCTCCATCCCCAGTAGATACAATGCATCCCACAATACCATGGGACTCATGGACTCCCTCTGAAATGTAATGGTCCCATGTTCAACTACACTGACTACTGAGTCGTCTCCCAACAAAACCTCCACATCTGTCTCTTCCTGTGAAAGCTCAGAGAACATCTCACGAGCACCTGTCATGTGACTCAAGGCTCCATTATCTATGTACCAAGTGTTGGAAGTAGATGCACTATAAGAATGGTATGTCACACATGAAAAATCCCTCTGTATGTCAATATCCGCACTGGTGAGAGTGGATGCTCTCTCTCTCTCTCTCTCTCTCTCTCTCTCTCTCTCTCTCTCTCTCTCTCAATATGCCTNTGCCTAGTGCATAAAGAAAACTCTCTCTAAAATCGTGCTGCAAAATCATCGATCTCAGTTGAAGCGGTTGTCTGTTGTTTCTTCTTCTTGTTGTTGTTAGGACACGTAGCATCATAGTGTCCCATCTTGTGACATGCAAAGCACTTCATAATTCTCATATCCTTCTTCTTCCCATCCTGCTTCTGCTTGTCCCCACCCTTCTTGGGATTCTTCTTGCTCTTCTTCTTCCCCTTTGCTGCCAATGCCACATCCTCCTCATCTCCCCTACTAGTAGAACCACTGCATTGTAATAAATCCCTCCGAGTCTCCTCATGAAAAAAGTCATCACATACTCTGTCCCAATATGGTAAGTTCTCCCTGGCCACCAACCCCTGAACAAACATAGCCCAAGGTACAATCACCCCATTCACGGCTGTCTGCACTAACTTAGGACTAGTAATTGCCTCACCAACAGCTACAAGCTCATCTCTCACCTAAGAGATGCTAGTAAGATAAGTCAAATACATCTCACCTTTAACCATGTTGATATTTTTTAGCTTCTCTCTAAGCACCATCTTCCTTTTTTCATTAGTACTCTCAAACAAGCCAGTCAAAGCATACCACATCTCATGTGCATGATCTTTCATGTAAATATGTGGAATAACATGGTCTTTAGCAAGATCTAAGATTATCCTCATGGATTTAATATCCTTCTTATTAAAGGTTGCAAGTAATGTTGCATCAGTAGAAGTGGGAATAGTAACGGGATTTGCTGTAGTGTTTCTAACTACCTCCTCCCACAACTCATTCTCCTTCAGTACAAGTAAAATCTGAGCTTTCCATGAGACAAAGTTCATTGCTCCATCCAACCTATCCTCAATTCTCAACCCCATGGAAGTCATTTTTTCTCAAAGAACAAGTTTCAACAAAATGTATTACTGTCACAAAGGTTTTTCTAAATTTTGGAAATGTTTGTTTCTCTGCTAAAATTTAATTTTCTGCCACAACCCGCTCTAATACCATGTAGATTTTTGATAGTTTTCAGCCATCGTTTTTAAGTTAAAAATTATATCTTTGTTTATGACATTCTCAGAAAATAAAGTACTGGAAATAAACAAAAAATTTCATACTTAAAACACTGCTGTAACTAATCTTTTTCAGTGACAGTAAATAAAATATCAGCATGCCATTCAACACACATAACACTAGTATTTTTGGCCAATGGCCCTGGAAAAACCCACTAGGGGAAAACCAGCCAGAGAGAGAGAGAGAGAGAGTTTTTATTAATCTTATGGAAAAATTAGACATCCATTTTTACAGTCAAAATAAAACTTATCTCAACCAGCAGAATGTCTCGTTTTTTGTGCAAGAGATGCCTTGATTTGTGTGCAATGTTTCTTCCTCAAAAATAGTGCCAAATCAACAGTCACATCAGCCTCGATTTCTATGCTGAATAATAAATACCCATACCTCGATTTTTGTGCCCACACTTGCAGAAAATATGTACAGTATGGAAAGCATTAAGTGTTGCCGTACATACCTCAAAAACTGTGTCTGGAGAGTACAACGAGCAACCTCAAAAATTGTGCCTAAATTCTCATCATTTTTTGTGCCAAAACTGTGCCCAAAACGTACAGTATGGATGCAACAATAAATGAGCTGTACCCTGTCTCAAAAATCATGCCAGCAATAAATGTTGTTCGTGCCCCTTGTTTTCTGTGCAGCAATAAATGGTGGTTGTCTCAAAATTCGTGCCCACCAAAATCTCTTCAGCAAGCTTCCTCGAAATTCATGCCCTTGCTCTCCTTTAGCTCTCTCTCATTTCTTCTTCTCACAAGAATGAATATGTTTTTCCTTTTCCTTGGTTTTTGCTTCGCAACCCTAGGTAGGTGAAGAGATCTCAATGCAATGGCTAGGAATGAATGAGATCAATGGCTGAAATTAATTGTACACATTTTAATATAAAATGTTAATTTCACTCACCCACTTAAATTTATCAAAAAATGACTTTAATGGTCTAAAGCCACATTAAATGCTTTTTAATTCATTTAATGCAAGGTTCACTTTATTTCCCTTCACTAGGTGACTAAAGGGTAAAGTCACCTAGGGGAACACTTCCCTAGGGACAAAACTAACACTCCCTCTTACCAAGGAAGGTGTTCTGCACCACTCCCAAGTCGTCTCTGAAGAAGACACACTTGCCCCTCCCCAAATACTTCGTCAAAATGCCAGCTACCTGCTCATCTATGGAAATATACTGAAGCATCACTGCCCCTCTTTGAACATAGTCTCAAATGAAATGATACCTGATCTCAATGTGCTTTGACCTGTCATGGAAAACTATATTCCCATAGAACTGGATGTAACTTTGATTGTCATAGGAAATCACCATAGGCCTAAGCTCCTATCCAAATAGACTCACTAGCAACTTGCAAAGCCACAAGTCCTTGTAGCTGGCCAAACTAGCTGCCATATACTTAGCCCCTGCAGTACTCAATGCAACAAACTTCTTCTTTCGACTGAACCACAACACTGCTGCCAATCCCAAGCTGAAAAAACATCTGAAAGTGCTCTTCCGATCTGCCACACTTCCTGCCCAATATGAGTCTATATAACCAACCAGTCTGATCCCCTCTGATCTCCTCTAGTCCAAACCAAAATCCACTGTCCTTGAAAGATAGCACAACACATGTTTTGCAGTGACCCAATGCACACTCCTAGGCTCTACCATGAACTGGCTAAGAGTGTTCACTGCAAAACACATATCTAGCTGAGTGTTGACCAAATACATCAATGAACCGATAAGCTGATGGTACAAAGTAGAATCCACCAACTCTCCCTCAGAAGCATGAAGCTTCTTCCAGTTGGTGATCATAGGTGTCGACATAGGCCTGCCATCCTCCATCCTGAATCTCCTCAAAATATCAACTACATATTTTCGTTGCCCTAGGAAAATATGTCCAGGCTCCTGCCAAACCTTCAATCCCAAAAAATAATGCATCAACCCAATATCAGTCATCTCATACTTTGCTGCAAGATCCTTCTTGCAAGCTGCAATGGGTCTCTCTCTTCCTGTGATAAATGAGTCATCAACATATAGTAGAAGAACAAGTGGATCATCTCAAACCATGATAAAGTAGATATTCGGATTTGCTTCACTCTTTTGAAACCCTATACTCAGCAAGTAAGAATCAATGCTGGAGTACCAAGCTCTAGGAGCTTGCTTCAACCCATAAAGGGCCTTCTTCAGCCTGCATACATGTGTCTCTTTGTCATGTATCTCAAAGCTCTAAGGCTGCTCAATGTAAATCTCCTCCTGTATGATCCCATTGACAAATTTGGTCTTCACATCCATTTGATGGATCTTCCAACCCATTTCCACTACAATGAAGATCAAGCCCCTGATAGAAGTATATCCAGTAACCGGTGCAAAAGTCTCATAATAATAAGTGCCCTCAACCTGTGAAAAACCCCGTGCTGCAAACCTGGCTTTGTACTTATCCACACTCCCATCTTCTGCATGCTTCAGCTTGTAAAGCCAACAAGAGGTCACCACTGACTTCCTCTTAGGTCTCGAAAGAATATTCCATACATCATTATTCTTGATGGAATGGTACTCATCCATCATGGCATCTCTCCATACTGAATGCTAGGAGGCCTCCTCAAAAGTAGAAGGCTCAGAATCTTGTGTACTAGCCACCAACAACATGCCCAATCTATCAGGCATCTTGATGGCTCTCACCACATCCATGGGTGTCCCAGCCTTTAGAGCATCCTTCTAGGTCTCCTCAAGCCACTTAGGCTTCTTCTTCCCCAAAGGTTCTTCCCACACTAGACTATCTTCATCTAAGGAACTACCAGAGCTAGAAACCCCAGTCACCTGTGAGCCTAAAGTTGGTGTGCCAACACCAGCTGTACCCTGTAATCCTAATCGTGATCCTGATCCCCTGTAAGTTGTACTTGTAATAGTAGACCCATCACCTGTCCTTGAAGACCCTGCGGGCTAACCACTGAACCTGGTGAACCTATTCCAACACTCTATGGTCTTGTAACCCTGGAAACCTGTGATCCTGACTACTGCGTAGATGGAACCTGTTCCACAACCTAAGTTACAGGGACCTGCTGCTCTCCTTGCTTTGACTCTCTCGACTTCTTGAAGGCCCTCTCCTCCTCAAACTTCACATCCCTTCTCACTACCACTTTCCTATGAGAGGGAAGGTAAATATGGAATTCCTTCACAATCTCATCATAACCCACAAAGATTCCCTTCTCTGCAGTGGGCTCCAACTTTGTCCTCTTCTCTGAAGGGAAATGAGAGTAAGCCAAATTACCAAATATACGAAAAAATGGATAACTTTAGGATTCTTTCCTGAAAAACACTCCTCATGTGTAATGTTCCCCACTACCCGATGGGGACTCCTGTTCTGAAGATATACAGTGGTGCTGCAAGCCTCAGCCCAGAGAAAGAAAGGAAGTGACTGGTCATGTAGCATAGCTTGGGCTAATCCAACAATGGACCTGTTCTTCCTCTCTGCTACTCCATTATGCTCTGGAGTATACGGAACTGTCAACTATCTCCTAATACCATCATGTCTGCAAAATCCATCAAAATACTTGGAGGTATACTCACCCTCATTATCCGATCTTCCTCCCTGTTTGGTTCTCCACAAGATCTTTGAACTGTTGGAACCTCTGCAAGAATTCCTTGTACTTCTTGCTCTTTAGAAAGTAGGTCTAGGTATTCCTGGAATGGTCATCAATGAATGTCACATAATACTCATATCCTCTCAAGGACATAGAAGACATAGCTCCGCATAATTCTAAATGTATCAAGTCAAGAGTACATGCTGACCTACTATCACTACTCGAAAAATCCATCTTGGTGTACTTTCCCAAAGCACATCCCATGCACAAATCACTATGCCCTATGATGAACTCTTGTAAACCTGTCATTATGTGTCTCAACAACCCCAAGGCTAGATAATGCAAGAGATCCATCCTCCTATGTTAAATCTCACAAAGCTCACTACCGTTGCTCTGTGCCAAGGCATGCCATGTTTGAAACAAGAGCCTATACAGTTTCCCACATCTCACTCCAATGGAAACTGAAGCAGATGGTCCTACAGTCTTGGGAAACATATGCACATGTCCATCTAGGAAAGACACCCCAAGACCCTGATCCTCGATCATGGAAACTGACACTAGGTTCTTCTTCAGCCTAGGTACATACAATACATCCTGCAATACCATGGGACTCATGGACTCCCTCTGAAATGTAATGGTCCCATGTCCAACTGCACTGACTATTGAGTCATCTCCCAAAACAACCTCCACATCTATCTTTTCCTGTGAAAACTCGGAGAACATCTCACGAGCACCTGTCATGTGACTCGAGGCTCCACTATATATGTACCAAGTGTTGGAAGTAGATGCACTGTAATAATGGTATGTCACATAGGAAAACTCCCTCTGTCTGTCAACATCCACATTGGTGACAATGGATGGTCTCTCTCTCTCAGTATGCGCAGTGCATAAAGAAAACTCTGTCTAAAATCGTGCTGTAGAATTATCAATCTCAGCTGAAGCAACTGTCTATTGCTGCATCTTCTTCTTCTTGTTCAGACACGTATCAGCATAGTGTCCCATCTTGTGACATACAAATCACTTCACAGTGCTCATATCCTTCTTCTTCCCATCCTGTTGTTGCTTGGCCCCACCCTTCTTGCTCTTCTTCTTCCCCTTTGCTTCCAATGCCACATCCTCCTCGTCCGCCCTACTACTAGAACCACTGCACTGTAATAAACACCTTCGTGTCTCCTCCTGAACAAAGTCATCACATACTCTGTCCCATTCTGGTAAGTTCTCTCTGGCCACCAACTCCTGAACAAAGTCACCCCATTCAAGGCTATCCACACTAACTCAGGACCAGTAATTGCCTCATCAACAACTGCAAGCTCATCTCTCACCTGAGAGATCCTAGTAAGATAAGTCAAAATCATCTCACCTTTGACCATGTTGATGTTTTTCAGCTTCTCTCTAAGCACCATCTTCCTGTTTTCATTAGTACTCTCAAACAAGTCGGTCAAAGCAGACCACATCTCATGTGTATGATCCTTCATTGAAATATGTGGAATAGCATGGTATTTAACAACATCTAAGATTATGCTCATGGATTTAATATCCTTCTTATTAAAGGCTGCAAGTAATGATGCATCAGTAGAAGTGGGAATAGTAACAAGATTTTTTGTAGTGTTTCTAACTACCTCCTCCCACAACTCATTCTCCTTTAGCACAAGTAAAATCTGGGCTTTCCATGAGACAAAGTTCACTTCCCCATCCAACATATCCTTAGTTCTCAACCCCATGGAAGTCATTTTTTCTCAAAGAACAAGTTTCATCAAAATGTACTACTGTCACAAAGGTTTTTCTGAATTCTGGAAATGACTGTTTCTCTGCTAAAATTTAATTTAACTCGCTTTGATACCATGTATATTTTTGAAAGTTTTCAGCCACCGGTTTTAAGTAAAAAATTATATCTCTGTTTATGACATTCTTAGAAAATAAAGTGCTGGAAATAAACAAAAAATTTCAGACTTAAAACACTGATGTAACTAATCTTTTTCAGTGACAATAAATAAAATATCAGCACGCCATTCAACACACAGAACACTAGTATTTTTGGCCAATGGCCCTGGAAAAACCCACTAGCAGAAACCACTCAGAGAGAGAGAGAGAGATTTTTTATTAAGCTTATGGAAAAATCAGACATTCATTTTTACAGTCAAAATCATACTTATCTCAACCAGCAGACTGTCTCATTTTCGGTGCAAGAGATGCCTCGATTTTTGTGCAATGTTTCTTCCTCGAAAACAATGCCAAATTAGTAGTCACATCAGCCTCTATTTCTATGCTGAATAATAAATACCCAGACCTTGATTTTTGTGCCCACACTTGAAGAAAATCCATACAGTATGCACAACATTAAATGTTGTCATACTTACCTCAAAAAACTGTGCCTAGAAAGTACAATGAGTAGCCTCAAAAACCATTCCTGAATTCTCCTCATTTTTTGTGCCAAAACCATGCCTCAAAAACTATGCCCAAAATGTACAGTATGGAATCCATACACCCTCGAAAACTGTGCAGCAATAAATGAGCCGTACCCTATCTTGAAAATCATGCCAGCAATAAATGTTGTCCGTACCTCTAATTTTCTGTGTAACAATAAATGGTGGTTGTCTCAAAATCCATGCCCACCAAAATCTCTTTTGCAAGCTTCCTCGAAATTCATTCCCTTGCTCTCCTTCATCTCTCTCTCGTTTTTCTTCTCACAAGAATGAATATGTTTTTGCCTTTTCCTTGCTTTTTTCTTCTCAACCCTAGGTAGGTGAAGAGATCTCAATCCAATGGCTAGGAATGAATGAGATCAATGGCTGAAATTAATTGCACACATTTTAATATAAAATGTTAATTTCACTCACCCACTTAAATTTATCAAAAAGTGACTTTAATGCTCTAAAGTCACATTAAATACTTTTCAAGTCATTTAATGCAATGTTCACTTTATTTCCCTTCTCTAGGTGACTAAAGGCTAAAGTCACCTAAGGGAACACTTCCCTAGGTACAAAACCAACAAGAATAAATGCATCTAGATAAAATGAAATTAGTTCATGAAACTTGATTCAACTTCTCTTTAACAATTTTAGCAAATAATATGGTCAAGACAATAACTTAATTATACAACTTGAATATGCTATGAAAATCAAGTAAGAATGATATAAGCCTATAGAAACTGCAGATAAAATGATGCATGGATAATGAATGAGATTAAACATTGATTATTTATGAAGAGGTTATATAAATTCCAATATTTAAAATCTTTCTGATTATACCCGTGTGTGAAGAATACAAAGATTCCTCCTTAAAATTTTGAGTATCTGTGGAGACTTTAGAAGAAATGCATACGGATAAAGCAAAATGAATTTGAAACTTCTGACAAAAGAGTGTTCATGATATACCAAGGGGTTAGCTCAATTGGTTGTCAACAATGTTGTTGGGCATTTGGCTAGTTCCATGCCAAGAAGTGCTCGGTTAAAATCTCCCTAGGTGAGGTGCTCTAGTCTATACTGCTGAATTTACTAAAGATGCCATCCATGATTGTGTGGAAGCATCCCTTGAGTTTCACTTAGAATTTTCCTTGGTCCTTGTTATCACTTAGAATTTTCCCTAAATAAATCAGCCTTCAGGGGGTTTGAATGGACAGCTTAGGACCCAAGGAAACTTTTCACGTTACCAATAATACCTCTCTCTTCAGAAATAGTGCTTAATGATTCTAGAATGGTATCCCTACGAGATCTTACTGATCAAATATCTCTAAATATGAAACTTATACTTCAAACCAGTGAGATGAATTTTGGATCTGCAACTTGTGCTCTCAAAAAATGGATATAACTCTGAAAATCAATGAAGATAACTCTATTTTTTTTTCGATGATTGAATATGATATTTGTGGGACTGGTGTCTTACTCTATTTGGTGTGAAAGAATAAGAAATAAAGAAGTCAAAAGAATATCAGCAAGGAAGTTGCAACTAAAATTCTTATTAATAAAATAATTTCAAGCATGAATATGTAAACTAGTGAGAGCAATCAAATGAAAGAATTCTCACACCACCAATTATCCATTATTGACCAGAAGAGAGAGGATGGATTATTTTATTCGATAATCAAAGCTATAGGATACATTATCTGAATAATTTAATATTAGAACCATGCCTATGCAAAAGACACAAAGGAAGTCAATCATAACTTAAAATATTTATCTCTGCACAATTCCTAGAGATATATGCTAGTGCTGACTTCAACTATATAAATGTGCTATTGTATTTCTATTCATATGTTGAATTTGGAGTAGTTCTTGGACTGTTATAACATGCATACAAATGACACCTTCTTCTTGCTATTTTAATCTTCTCTCCTCCCAATATGGTGGTTGCGTTATTTCTGAAATGAAATTCTAACTACTTTTCTTGGTTTAAATACATGCACACTCTTCCACTTTCAGGGTATCTCCCTAGGATAAATCTAGTTTTCCTTGTTGATTATAGGATTAATTTGATCCATGTTTAAACTTTAAAGTGCTTTTATCCTACATGAAAGTCTCAACTCAGACAATGTCCAAGAACAGTGTAGTACTCTTACCCTCGCAAAGTTAGTAGTCTACTGGCATGAATTTCTTGCCTCCAAAGATGGAAATATCCATAAATAGCTCATGCTTCCAAAAATAGGAGTTAAACTATCAAAAAATAGAAAACTCTAAAATTAGAAATCCTACTATTCCAAAAATAGGGATATTTAAAAAATAGCATGGCATTTTTTCAAAAAATAGCCATGTCCACAAATAACATTGTCTAAAAGTAACACTTCTAAAAATTAAGTATCTAAAATTAGAAATATGCTAGAGATGACAACATATCCTTGTGAGAGCGCTCGACACCATGTGTGTTGAAGGAATTGCATTTATGTTCTAGATATGAAGTATTTAGGAAGACCCATACTAGTTTCTATCTGTACCAATCGATTTTTCTCATGAAGGAATTGGCTTTGGTTGGTATCCAGGTTCGTAGTTCCCATCCTCTGTACTGGTAGTTTTGAAATTATGTGCACATTATAGCATATAAACCATGCTATGCTACTGGCAAGAACACCCAAAATTCCTCAAGATTCAAGAATGATACCTTAAGGAATGAAATAATCATAAAAATATGCTAGGGAAAATTCACTTTATGGAAAGTCCAATATAAACCATCCATGCCATCAAGTTATGAAAAATAGGCTAGAGTGCTCAACCCAAAATATTAGTTCATGCCATCAAGAAGCTATATAAAGCCACAAATACAAAATCGCTCCACTAGTCTTGATTGTATATGTCTATGCCATTAAGGTACTATATTAGCCTCAAAAGCCTAGAACACTTTCATGTAAAAGCCTCCAAACATCACATCAATATGATAAAACAACCAAGTACTTGTGATCAATATGGAAAATCAAACCAAGAATAATGGCGCACCCTTAAGGAAAATGATCCATATGACACATGAATGAAGTCCATCATCAAACCCTCACAAACATAACTATTCACAACATAATAATCTCAATGAGAGTACATAAGTAGCCAAACATCATGAAAAGCCACATGCTATCGCTACTAGCAAGCACATCACGAAGAAACAAATATACAATATGAACATTTGGGATGCATAATGCACTACCTATTATTTAATCAGGATACCATCATCTAGTTTTTGACCTTTTATACGATAGTATAAAGATCCTGAATATAAGCAAGTTGCAACATAAAAAGAGAAAAATAGTAAGCTTATAATTATCCTCCAAAGTAGCATGTTTTTAAAATGAAATTATATACAACAAAGAGGCCTTGTTTCATTCCTTACAAAGGATCTTAGAGGGAGGTTGGCAAGTGTAAACCTTCCTCAAGTTGACTACAATACATAAAAAACCATAGTATCTAACTAGGTTCTATATATATCCAATACTAATGCATTTTTAGGTAGCTGTCATTGTGAGGATGTCATCCAAGTCCAATTGACTATGCTGTTCCCTCTGGGATTTTCTACTTGAGGAAATCTACCCATTATGGTGATTTAATAGATTGTGCCTAAGACTAAAGGGAAAATGAAAATAATGGTAACCATGAAGTCTTTTCTAAAGTTTCTAAATGACACTTATTCAGGCCCGTTTCCAAATATTCGAATCATCAATTGATAGATTTAATGAATTAGAGTGTGATGTACCATTGTTAATTTTTAGAATGGCTATGTTGAGGACTTTAGCAATGAGACTCTTCCAACCAATTGCTACAAAATACCAAAGCAACACATTTATCAAAAATAAGTATTTTCCAATATGATGCACATTTTCTTTTCTAATGCATTTTTAGTGTATGTGGTTAGGACTAGGAGTTGCATGCTAGTTATGATTAACAAAGTATTTTTGAACTTTATATATAAGCCATAAAAACATATTTCTATATGTAGTATGAATATTTGATGAATGTACAGTTTTTCAATCTAATTCCACACTAATGGTAGTATATGGCTTTGTATTTGACCAGAACAATAACGATTAGCCAAATATAATATCATAATCATAGACATACCAATTTGATTAAAAACACAAAAAGGATAGTCTTCTATAATTGTTTGGATAAATAACTTCATGAGAGTGTTGATGACTAGTTTAATCATTACATTTAAGTAGTATTGTTTCCCTATATCAAATATTACCCCAAACACTCCAAAAAATCAAAATTAAACTATGTAGGATGCCACATAACCTACAGGGTTTTAGGCTGCCACATGCAACATACATGATAGCATACAAACATGTAGGCTGAGAGTTATAGGTTTCCACATGCATCCTACAAGCCTCCCCATAGTCTACAACCTTATAGGATGAGTTACATGGCTATAGGCTGCCACATGCATCCTACAGGGACCCCTGTAGGCTGCATGTGGCAACCTACAACCCTATAACTCAGCCTACAGGGATGTAGGTTTCCACTCTTTTGAGAATAATAAAAAACATTTATCCTCCTTTATGCTTATCAATGACAAAAGATGAAACAAACAATTCCACTCTTTTTAGCAACATATTCAATTCATTTATTGATGTAAACAATCTGTAGTACGCAAATATGGAGTTCACTCCATAAGTTCACTGTTAGATCCCAGATTGTTGTAACACATGTTTATTGGTTTATTATTTAATGATTATTTACATGTAAAATTATTGCTTAAATGTCTAGTTAAAAAGAATGACTGGTTTATTATAATATTTAATACCTATTTAAATATAAAAGGAACTATTATTTAGTGGTAGAGGCATTATTATTATAGGCTCACCAGAATAAGGGTCTTCAAAGATAAATGGATTAAATCCAAACTTCAAAGAAACACTACCAATGACACTCAAAACTTAAAAGAACGGAGTAAACTGTAAAACGAGTTTCTAGTGAACTAATTAATGGGAAAGTGGGGAAAGACAATCTCTCTGAGATCCAACCTCCTTTGAAAATATTAAATGAAGAGAGTGGAAGGAAAGCTACACAAGATCCACAAAATTATCTTTTTTCAATCTCTGAGTATGAAAAGGTGCATTTTACTTTGTTATTTAGACATAATTATGTTCATAACATAACAAGCTTTAGTTTTCAACAATTTACTTATAATTTTTATTTTTATTTTTTATGAGCAACTTGGAGTTACTATTCTCACTTGGTGATTTGATGATGCAGTTGCAAGTGTTCCCATAAAAAAAGGTGAAATATACATTGTTCCAGTTCCTTTCATGTACACTTGCATCCCCAACACCAGCTTCTCCATTGCGATCATCTTCTACAGAACCTGCTACCTCTTTAGTTCATTATGAAGGATTTCCATCTGCAAAGCAAGAGAAGGGGGGGTAACAAGTGCTAGAAGGTATGGATGCTACAGGAGAATATCTCATAGAAAAATATATAGGTTGCTGGTCAATCCTTGAATGAGAATACCTTAAAAAATTCCTAGTTCAGTCGGTCATTTTCCACAAGATTGCCGTTGCTAATTTGTTAGGAAATTTAAAGTTTCCAATGTCTACTTCTATATGTAATCCAGTGAGCAACAACTTGGAAGATAGAGTATCCAAACTATAATTAGTTTAATTCAATAATCCTAAGCCTACAACTGAAATATTGAATGATGGTGATATTGGTAGTCAAGATAATAAGAAATAAGTTTATGCACACATGGACACTATAAAATAGGAAGAAAATTTTAGGAGAGGAGATCATGTGCTAGAGAGTGATCTTCTACCCACTGCAGAGAATAAAATCCATGTAATCAAGGGAATTTTGTTGGAATATTTTATATTCCTTGGAAGGTAATAATGTCTTTGTATTATGTCGAAAGATATCCACAATCTTATGTAAAAGAGTAATACATTATATCCCTTATTCATTATGGTAAAGTATACTCTTGATATCCATCATTATATAAAGAGATTTTATTTAGGATAATTATATTATCCCACATGTAACATGTGAGAGCAATTCCTCCTCATCTCTTGGTCTATAATAGGGTCAAGGGAGTCACATCAAAACAATAGACTTGATATTTCTGTATTGTATTGGGGTTTTTGGCATTACTCTCTTGTAAGATTGAGGAGATATTCTGGAGATAATAGAAGACTACCTTCCCGTAGACATAACCCAATTGAGTGAACCACGTATATATGGTGTTCTATTTTCTCTTATTCTTTTTTGTACTTATTGTTGATATATTATTGTTTTGCATAGATAGGTAAGCTAGTTTAGCTTGATCCCTCTTTCCAACATGGTATCAAAGATGGTTGCTATGATCTAGCCCCTTCTATAGATTTATAACAATTTTATCATCTGGGCATTGTTTGTTTTGTATATTTTCTTTTTATCTAGTAGCCATTAGGCTTCTCTTCATATCTGGGCATATTTATGCAATTTTTTGTCTAACCCTAACCCTATTTTGTAGATTTTTTGCAATTTTTTTCGAGGGTTTCTTGATGTTTTTTTGTAGATATATATGATTTTTGGGTTGTCCTCAAGGAGATCTATCTCCCTATTATTTAGATCTAGTTTTGTTTTCGACGAAAAATTGAGGTCACAACTTTCAGATCCAGATCTGAAACTTTTGGTATAAAATATATAGAATCTGGTTATAGCTCTAAGTTCTTCTAAAAAAAACCAATTTAGAAAAAACAATCATCTGATTTTGTGTCTGGAAAGCGAAGATATCACTGATTTAAAATAATCTATTTTCAGAAATTTTCCGTACGAACAAAAATATTGCAGAGCTGATATCCTTTGGAAGAATATCCATATTTGTATTTGGCTTGCATGGTTGGATGCAACGTGCTCATGCCATTTCCAGAAACAGGCTATAATAGTGATTTTGATTCATATTGATCATGTTATGGTCATTTCAAATTCTTGTCTCAAAACCCTTGAACTACATTAAAATAAAATAAAAATTGGTAAGATCTTTTCAACTTGTCTATCTTTTGCATTACGGTTTGTATTTCTTGTCAAGTTTTCTATCATTATGAGTTCAGAAGTAGCTTTTGTTCTTGAACTTGTTGGTCCTAACTATTTAGCATGGAAGAGAAAAATGATTGATGATCTCATGAGTAAGAATCTATGGAGGATTTTTAATGATGAACATAAGAAACCTACTGATCCTAAGGACATGGCTATATGGTAAGACAAATGTGATCAAGCAAGAGGCCTCATTGGTCAAATAGTTGTAGATAGTCTTCAGGTAAGTATTGAGGTAGAAGAAAACCCGATTCAGGTATGGAAACTCTTTCTTCTCTCTTTGATAAATATGATGATGTTTCTGCTTATTACCTTGAAAAGAATATTTTTGAGCTAGATCCTACTAACTTTGATAGAGTAGAATTTAATCTTACTAAAGTGAAAACCTTAAATGAAAAATTAAACAATTGTGGTAAAGATTACAAGAAAACAGACACTGCTCTTATAATTCTTGTAGAACATAAATTGTCATCTTCTTTTAACAGGTTTATTCAAACTAGGAATATAGCCATTGAATTGTCTCAAAGTACTACAAAACTTGCTTTTGATGCTTTTTGTAAATGGTTGATTAATTAGCAAGAAAGGTTAATTGTTTCATGACAACTCTCACCTAATAAAGCTCTAACTGTTCATAATCCTAAGAAATGTTTTCATAATGTGAAAGGTTCTTGTCCACACACTTCAAAACCTACTAATAATTCTGGTAATAATTCTAATGCACATCATGAAAAATAGTAAGAAGAAGAAAGTGTACGATCCTTGTAATCATTTTGGTAAAACTAATCATCCTAAAAAGAATTGCTTTAAATTGAAACGTGTTGGTGAAAAATATTAAACAATTTATAACATATATCCAACGATTTAATTGTCAACCTAGAGAGAGCGTAAACTTGTGAGGTACAGACAAAATATATGTAGGGGCAGAGTATTGCTAACTTAATCTAATAATCTAGGTGACTGAAATTAAAAATACATACGACTAAAATTGAATTAATCTTGAAAAAGCAGGAAATGACATGAAATGAAATATAATCTAGAAAAGCAGGAGATTGCGTGAAATAAATCTAATCTAAGGAAGCATAATATTTCATGAAATAAATTGATATAAAACAATCAACATTAACTTGTGAGCTCACATAAAATCAATACAACTAATTCATAACCAAGACATCAAAATATCTATTCTAAAACATGAAATCTATTACAACAGGATCAAATCCATGACTATCTCAAAAACATGAAACAATTCTCTATTTCTCTATCTCTATAGAGAGGCCTCTCCTTAAAAATGAGGAGAGAGCACTCCTATTTATACATGAATACTTTGAATAACAAGATAACCAATCCATAATTACAGATCCACTATTCTCTCAACTTATCCTTTCAAATCTTGAACAAATCCACTTTTCTCTCAACTCATCCCTTCAAATCCTCCATGATATCTTGGATAAGATATTCCATCTCCATGATCTTCTCCTTGAAATTAGCCCACATCTTGAAGATGAAATTCGAATTTGAGGCTAGGTGGTGACTTTTGATCTTGTTAAAGTCTTCACATATACCTATAATCATCACCAAACTCACCCAACTTTGAGGTATAATGAAAATATGTTATTTTTCTTAATAATTAACCACAAATTCACTCAAAATACTAAAAAATAAATGATTTGGAAAATAACAAGGTTACCCATATTTATTCATGAAAATGGTGGATATTAATGGTCTTAGGAAGGATAAAATAGGAATAAGGTGACAAATTATATATGAAAAGATGAATAAAATGTGGTATTTTTGTGACTCAACATTCCCCCCAAGTCGAGTGGTTGCATGTCCTCATGCAACTATGCATTGATTCTCTTTAAAACTTTTGGTTTTGTAGCTGAGGCTTTACATAATGATGGTATGTAACAGTAAATCATTCCATGATTTGAAATTCATGAGTGGTAGCAATTTTCCTTATGGTTGGTTCTTGTGAGACAACCATTAGTATAACAAATGTTGGTTCTTGTGTTAACGACATTCGTTCGTTTACTTGTATTTTTGCTACAATATATAAGATTTAAAAGTATACATGCATTATAAATGATGAACCATCAATATATATTAGAAATCCTTTTCTTCATTTTATGAATCAAGCAAATATATATAGCAATGTTTACAAAGCATAGTTTGGGAAAGACATGTTGGTTAATGGTAAATGAGATGATGAATATGTAAAATGGTAATGAATAGCCCCCCCCCCCTCCCCTCCCCCCAACTTACCCTAAGAATTTGATGAACTTATGCAATAAGAATGTGGCTGCTGCTGCTGAATAATAGAATGTGAAGTGAAGGATCTGAACTGCTACTTGGTTGGATGAAGTAAAAGATGAGAGGTGAAAGTAGAATTGTGGTACTCTCATATGGCTGAAGTATGCTATTGTAAAACTGTTGATGGAGTCATGCAAAGTATATAGTCTTCACTTGATACAAAACTCGATGGTACAAGTCTTACCATGTGAATAAACGTGTCGATGTCAAACATGGAAATAAGACATTGGATTACCAACCATTAATGAATGTCATTAACCAATGCAAGGTAATCTCACCATTGATGTCAATGAGTACCAAGGTACCTAAGTACATCTTACGGAGTGCGAATAGATGAGCTAATGTCGATCCACTTGTAAGATCTAACGATCAAGGGAAATTGTTGTATTCCCATGATTTTCAGCAAGAGAACTTGCCATTAAGGCATGCAAGCCTCAAGGTACTAAAAATGATCTCTAGTCTCTATCCCATATAAGGTGCTGAGGTCGATGGGGCAAGAATTATTGAAAGGAGGGCCTTAAGGAATCCCACATCAGTCAACACAAGTTGTACATAATGAGTGGTAGGACTATAGATAAAATATATGAGTGTCAAATAGTTTTTATCGCTGGGATAGCAAAGCAATGTAGTCATGGGAAGGAAGCTAAATGGTTTTATTCATAAGGAAAAAGATGAGTTGAAAATGAGGAAAATGTGTGCGACTCAGAAAGGTGGACTTGTAGGAATTCATGATGTATAGGGAAATGAAATGTTAGAATAATCAACCCATATTTAGCTACCTTAGACATTAATTTAATTATTTTTGTCTTATTTGCCTAGTTCATGTGTCCCACGTTATGCAAGTTGTCATTTACCTATCCATAGTGGTCCAACTTGCCTAATTTGACTCATGTAGCGCTTGGGAAACCTCAAGGAATCAATTCTTCTTTATTCCTAGTCTCCTAGGTGCCCTTCTACTTTTTCTACTTTATTGCCTGCTTTTTCAGTGCTTTAAGGCAATTGGGAAAGTTTGACTAGGTCAGGTGAACTAGTTTTTTGTCCTCTACATCCTCCACTCTTTTCTCCTTGGAAAAGCATGTATGAGTTGTCATTCCATCACTCTTTATCTTGCCTAATCACTTTTACCAATTCGTGAGCTCCATGACTGATTTGGAAACAACTTTTTGCACCTATGGGGGATTTGCTTAATTTTGGTAAGCCTGCTTTTGACTAGATTTGAATTTCCTTCTCATGCATTTGAATCTCCTATGTAATTATTTAATGCAGCAACCTATTATGTTACAGGGTTGGCTATTGTACACTTATTCAATAAAGTTTAGTGTTCAGCTCATTATTCAGTCTCTTTTGTGAGTGATTTTGCATGTTCAATTGATAATTGTTGTGAGTAAAATTAATCTATCACTGGGTTCAATTTCCACATGGTATCAAAGCCATTGTAGATTGATTTCTCTCCTTGAAATTTGTTTTGCAGGTTCGACATCAGTGGCTGGGAGCATTCTACTAACAGCCGGGACAAATTTCTAAGCTATGGATCAATCTCAGAAGATCATATTGACTCCCTTCAATTTATTTGAATGGAAAGCAGAGATGGAGATACTGTTGAGAGAGAAAGGTCTCTACAGGGTGACTATGGCAATAGAAGCAGAGCCCAATGCAGCTGCAGAGAAGATAAAATGGCACAACAGGAGGGATGAGGCCTATGGTCTCTTGTGTCTGAGTATTTCCAGAGACCTCCTTTTCCATCTTGATGGATTGACATCACCGAATGAAGTATGGGAGAAGCTTACTAATCTTTTTGGAAAGACAAATGAGATGAGGGGACATCAAATCGAAAATGAACTGATCTCCCTGAGTCCAAATAGCTTTGAATCACTGCAACTCTATTTCTCCAAGTTCAAAGCACTTGTTTTGCAACTAAAACAATGTGGGATAAAAAAGAAAGATGATCAGCTGGTCTTGGCCATTCTCTCGAAGCTTGGCCCTGACTATTCAGTGTTTGTTTCGACCTTCTATGCCACAAAGTTGACAGCTCAAACCTGGAAGATGCCTAGCCTTGCAGATTTCATGGAATCTCTCACACAAGAATAGGACAAGCTAGTGATGATGGGAACCATCAAACCATCCAAAGACCAAGATCTAGTTGCTGGAGATTCAAGGGTGGATTCAAAAAGAAAAAAGAAAGCTAAAAATCCACCTGAGCAAAAGAGAGACAAGAACAAGTCTCCAGAGGAGCCACAAGGTTCCAAGAAGAACTACCAGAAGAAGAAAAACAAAGGAGAAATGAGCAAGTGCACATACTGCAATAAGGGCAATCACACTGAAAGCTCTTGTATGAAGAAGAAAATAGGCATGCTGACCCAACTCTTGGAGAAGAATGGCATCTCCCTTCCAGACAGCTCAAAGAAGAGAGGAGGAGGATCAAGTTCAGATGACAGAGAGAGAGTTCATGCATTGGTTGCTGGCACATCAAGCTCACCCAGTTTTATCATTGATTATGGAGCTTCAAGACACATGGTTTCAACCAAGGAGGCATTCTCCTCACTTGACATGTCGAAAGGACCACCTATAGTACTGTGAGATGACTCTCTCACTGAAAGTTTGGGCAAAGGGAGGATTGATCTTGATCAATGGTCAGTTCAACAATGTGTTATATGTTCTTGGTCTTGCCTCCAACCTCTTATCAGTGTACCAGATGACTCACACTGGGTCTCCAAAGAAGGTCATATTCTCCCCTGATGAAGTTGAGATCACAAAGATATCAAGTGGTAAAGTCATTGCAAAAGGAGTTGTGAATCATGCTCAGAAGGTATACATGTTCTCACACTTCCTACCCTACTCAAACCCCTCTGCTCTTCTGATTCATGCTAATGAAGCAAGCAAGATTTGGCATGAAATATTTGGCCACCTAAATTACAAGTATCTTTCTGATCTTAGTGAAAAAGAGATGGTCATAGGATTTCCCAAGATAAAAATTTTCAAAGGAGTCTGCCAAGGTTGTATCCTAGGAAAACACCCAGAGCATAAATTTGAGAGAGCTAGTCATGAGAGAACCTCTGCACCCATCGAGCTGATCCATAGTGATGTTGCTGGACCATTCCCTCATATGTCCATGAGTCAGGTAAAATATGCATTGACTTTCATAGATGACTTTTCCAGGTATTGCTGGGTTTACTTCCTGAAACACAAGTATGAAGTTTTTGGCCTCTTCAAAGTCTTTAAGGCTTTGGTTGAAAACCAGTCTGGGAGGAAACTCAAGGTCCTCAGATCTAAAAATGGTGGTGAGTATGTCAAGTCTAAGTTTATTAATTATTGTGTAGATGCAGGTATTCAGATGCAGCATTCTATCCCTTACACACCACAGCAGAATGGTGTTGCTGAGAGGAAGAACAGATCAATGAAGGAGATGGCAACATGCATGATGGAGGCCAAAACTTTGCCACCAAAGTACTAGGATGAAGCTATCAACTATGCAGCCTATATCCAGAATAGGGTGCCTCACAAACAACTTGATGGTATGACTCCTTTCGAAGCATGGAGTGGGCACAAGCCAGATGTGACTCATTTCAGGATTTTTGGCTCAAGCGCTTGGGCTAGAATTCCAACAGAAAAGAGAAAGGATTTGCAGCCCCAAAGCCAAGAGTGTCTATTTGTTGGATACTCTGAAGATTCAAAAGGGTACAAATTGATAAATTTGAGCACAAAAAAAAGCCTTCATCGAAAGGTGTGTTCAGTTTCAAGAAGAACCCCTTGCAGCAGTGGAAGTTGGAGAAACCTCTTCACCACCTGAACCTATGAAAGTAAGTGAAGAGTTTGTTGAACATGCTTATTCTGATATGTCTAATAGTTATTATTTTATTGCAGACCCTAACAGCCCTACAAGTACAAAATGGGCAGCCAAGACACTACATGCAGCAGGAGAGCTAGCTAGGGATCCCAATGACCCAAGGAGGACTAGATCTCAATTTGAGAGTGGTTTGTGCATGAAGGATCCTATGTTTGCTAAGAAATGATACTTGATGGTGGAATAAGACCCTCAAACATATGAAGAATTAGCAGGATATCCAAGATGGAAAGCAGCCATGAAGGAATAGTTCAGCTCACTCCAGAAGAGCAACACATGGGAGCTAGTGGATCTTCCCCTAGGGAGGAAGTTAGTTCAGTGTAAGTGGGTCTACAAGACAAAATTTGATGCTGATGGTTCACCTCTAAAGTACAAGGCCAGATTGGTATCCAAGGGCTACTCACAGGTTCATGGCATAGATTACAATGAGACCTTTGCACCAGTGGCAAAGATGGACTCCATCAGGCTAGCCTTAGCCATTGCAGCCTCAAAGCAATGGGAGATACATCACATGGATGTAAAATGTGCCTTCCTGAATGGAGATCTCACTGAAGAGATATATATGCAGCAGCCTCAAGGATTTTCTATTAACCCTTCTCTTGTATGCAGGTCGAGAAAGTCATTGTATGGGCTAAAGCAAGCCCCCAGGGCTTGGTATGCCAAGATTGATAGCTTCTTGCTATCACTAAATTTTGTTCGGTGCAAATCAGATCCAAATGTCTATTTGAAGTTAATTAATGGTTCATTAATTATCATTGTGTTATATGTTGATGACCTCCTCATTACAGGAAGCCCAAAGGATGAGATTGCTTCCTTAAAGGGTGCAATGAACCAAGCCTTCTCCATGACAGATTTGGGGCTCTTAAGCCAATTTTTGGGGCTTGAGATTGCACAAACCAAAGCTGGAATCAAGGTGCACCAGTAAAAATATGCCTTGGAATTACTGAAAAAATTCAGAATGAAGGACTGCAAACCAGGCAAGACTCCTTTCCTTTCAGGAGTGAAGCTGGAAGAAGCTAATTCTTCACCTATGGTAAACAATACACTGTATAGGAAATTGATTGGATGTTTGTTGTATCTTACACATACTAGACCTGATATTTCTTATGCAGTAAGTGTGTCTTCTAGATACATGGATCAGCCTCATGAGATCCATTGGAAAGAAGCCAAAATGATCCTTAACTTTGTTCAGGGAACAAGGACACATGGGATCTTCTATAAAGCAAAATATGATCTTGATTTGATTCGATTTACTCATAGTGATTGGGCAGGTGATAGCATAGACATAAAGTCCACATTAGGATATGTGCTCATGCTTGCAGAAGGGCCAATCAACTGGTCAAACAAGAAACAGAGTGCCATTGCACTCTCATCTACATAAGCAGAGTACAGAGGAGTTGTTAATACAGCAACTCAATGTTTATGGTTGCAGGGTTTACTTGGAGAGTGTGGCTTCGAATCAGAGTACTCAACTACCATCTACTGTGATAACCAGAGTACCATTCAACTCTACAAAGATCCAATTCAGAAGCAGAGAACCAAACAGATTGAGATCCATATGCACTACATCAGAGAGCTTGTGCATGATGGCACCATTCACCTACTCTTCTGTTCATCTTCAGAACAAGTAGCTGATATCTTCACC
>LPNX010764374.1:190348-236045 GCA_001517045.1 Pseudotsuga menziesii
TGCCTTCTCATGCATTCGAATCTCCTATGTAATTATTTAATGCAGAAACCTATTATGTTACAGGGTTGGCTATTGTACACTTATTCAATACAGTTTAGTGTTCAGCTCATTATTCAGTCTCTTTTGTGAGTGATTTTGCATGCTCAATTGATAATTGTTGTGAGTAAAATTAATCTATCACTGGGTTCAATTTCCACATGAAAAAGTAGACTCTAACATGGATGACGAATAATCTTGGAAGGAAAAAGGGTAAGTAATCATGACATGGCGTAGTTGGTTTCTGAAAGGATTTTTTGTGACAACAAAATGTCATGACATACATAGTGGAAACTCAACTTCTTCAAGCTTTTAATGGAACATTTTTTCTGAAAATATTTTGCGATTCTGGAAATGCCATTCATTTGTCATTGAGCCTACAAAAAGGTTAGTATTTTCCTGCAACAAACTTGTGAGAGAATTGAAAATATAGGAAAATATGTGCTTAAAAAAAGTTAAAGAGAATAAATAAAATGCTCTTATACCTGAAAGTAGCAATCCTTCTTGTCGAAACTTGTTTCTGAGTGACTTGCGAAATCAAGTTAGCAGAGAAAGCATAAAATATGGTTTTAATAAGGTTCCAAGTTCATTTATAATTTTAAATTTTATTACCTAATGATTTTTATTTATATGTATTTTTAATTTTAATTTTTTTTTAATTTTTGTATTTTTATCATAATTCTTTTATTGATATTTTTTTAAAGTGTTTTATAAATATATATATATATTTAAATTTGATTTATTGCCACAAGAACAAATTTGTATATATTTATTTTAATTTTGATAAACTTCTATATATATATAAACTAATTTAAATTTTATTATGTGAATATGTTTTTTCCAACATTTTTAATTGTTTTGCAATAAAAACAAAAATCAGAGTTTTTACATCCTCCTTTTACAAAGATTAATGCGTCTTCATGTAACGATTGAGAAATAGAGAGAGAGGGTCAACCCTTTCAGTGGTCGACCCCTCTAAAAGCAGTCTATTTTAATGATCTGGAATAGAGAAGAGTGTGGAAACAAATGATTTCTATGATAAATTTGCTAGCTTGAAACAAACACCTAATATGAAAGAAATGCAGCTTGATGTAGGCATGGTTTATTCTAAAAATTATAACAAAATTGGAACAAACACCTACCTCCCCCAAACCGAAGATGTGCAAGGTCCCACTATGCAAAAAATAAAAATTAAAAAGAAGGCTTAGCTGCGACAGCAGTTGCCTTCGATTTCAAAGTCGCATATTAATTTTATTATTTTATGTTTTTCTTAGATTACTTTTTGTGTTTCTATATATTTTGTTTATTTACTTAATGTTAATTTGTATTTATATATAACACCCTTATTCTTATTGTTGAACTGTTTTTGTAATTTTTTTTGTAATTTGATTTATTTACAAAAAGAACAAACAATGTGGTTTTTATTGTTTATATGTATAAAGTTTTATTTTGAATGTATTTTTTTAAATGTTTTGTAATTAGAACAAAAATAAAAATAAAAAATAGATTCTTAACTAATCCTATTATGCAAAATAGCTTCAAAGTAACAATAAAACATATTCTAAAAAATAACTTTGTGTTACCTTATTATTTATTTATATATTTTCAATGTTATAAAATTTTATTATCTTTTTATTTTTATTTTTTTATTAAAAACCTTTCACAACAAACTAATATTTTTGAAGTATCTTTTCTTCTTCTTATTATTATTTTTAAGTTTTGTTTTCTATATATATAGTTTTCTTTTAATTAGTTTATATATATTATACATATAATGTGGTGTTATATCGTCTTAAACACCCAATGACTTGTTTAATATATTAGTTTTTGGTGCAAAATATCAAATAAATCATTGATGCAATATGGTGAAAAATATCAAACAAAATTTGAACAATTTAAAACATATCCAAATGACGGAAGCACAAGGTGTATAAATATTGGTGCAAAATATTAAAAAAAACTATAATGTTTATGCTAGTAATATATCCTTTGTAATAGTGAATGATCTAGGACATTTATCGAGTCTAAGAATTTGCTAGAAGCAATAAGAACGCTTTGCATTTTTTCTCCAACAAGGACTTCATCTCCGCCTTCTTTAGGAATCTACGCTTTCTCTCAGACTCTTGCAAGAATCTTTACCTTTTAAAACGGGTTGCGGATTGTAGGTTTAGCATGCCAGTGTAACTTTTTCAAACACTGCAAAATGTTAAACTGAAACATTTTTGTTGAATGTATCCTGAGCACAACAACATGGCCTATTAACCTTTTGGTAGGGCTTCCATCTTATTTTATTATTTTAAAATGGTTGCAATTGCACTGAAAGACTCGCAAGGAAGGTGCTATGTATTGTGGTTATTGGTTGTATGGCTGAGGTATATGTATCATATTTCTCTAGCACAGGTAAAGTTAAGTGAAAAGATATCAGGTTCTGTTAGTTTTCCTGAATTGGTAATTACCAGGGATATTGTGGTCTCCATAACAAGTCTGCAGCTAGATGACATTAATGGGTTTGGTGTGACTATTTGCATAGAATATCAATATCAAGATGCTTCTATTATAATACTGTCAAATCACCATCCCAATTCTATGATCAGGCATTTCATGAAGTATATCTTCGATGCCCATGGTTTGTATTCCATTGTACTACAATTCGATCGACTAGAATCTGCAGCAGTCACTACACCGATATGTGAATGCAGTGAAATAGGAGTAACGAGTAGTGACTCTAGGTCTGAAATAATATGCAACTACATAGTATTTCAGGCCATGGAAGAGATATTAATCATACTGGCTCATCGAATGCCTGGAACAATATAAAGGCTTTCTAATTTTATGTATCTACTCCCATCTCTAAACTGCCTCAGAAATGGGTGCCAGCCATCTTGTAAACCGGGTCAATCTCCCAAGGAATTAACTAAGACAATTGAGATGAACATATATAAATGGGAAATAGGTGGTAGTTCCTGTTGGGCTTAGGGTAGACCCGGGTTCTATACTTTTGTCTTCGCACCAACAAAAGACCCACAGTGTTGGCCCTTTCGGAAACAACCTGCGAACAGGTTGCAGTCTCACCCGAAACAACTATGGGGTGTCGCAGAATCAGGTTTCTACAAGAAGAAGAGGGATATTACTGTACCTTTAGCTTCTTACAAATGATAATCATAAAATACAGAGCTTTGATATTCACTTATTTAGCTTCACGGTTAGATAAACAAACAGTGCCTTGCTTAACCCTTTACTGGGAATTCACAACGAAGTTAATATTTAGCAGTGATCTTACTTATTAGTTATTTACTTATCAATGCATAAAAGAACATAACAGAAACAACACAAAAGAACCATGACACAAGATATAACATGGTTCACCCCCAGTTTCGGGGCTACATCCACAGATTTGTGTTTTATTTAACTCTTTACAAAAACCACAGTTCTGATTTGCACACTCAGCTGCATATCCCTTCAATTCCTCAAGCTGCACACTAAGCTGCAGATCTTTGCGCACATAGCTGTAGATCTTATTATTCACCCAAAAACCCTCTGCGCACTCAGCTGCAGAGGTCGTCCACGCACATAGCTAGGACTTAACCTTTCTTACAAAACTAGCCTTAGCTTCGCATCAAATCAGCTTACATCCAAAGCCTAAACTGACTTCTTTACAAGAGTGCTTATTTATAGTGCACTTATTACAAAACCATGGGCTTAAACCATGGGAACCTCGAACCCTAAACCCTAGAATTAAACCATGGGTTTATTACAAAAAGAAGGCTTTGCCTCAACCCTGACACCCCTAAGACTATTTTGAGTCGCAACTCCGCTTACAAGCTTCCACAAAAACCCTGGAGTTACCAAAATTAAGGACCGTTAAGGTGCGCGCCCCAACAGGCCCCTAAGACTCACTAGTGTCCCATCCCAGGACACTCTGCCGCTTTTCTGGTTGTAGAATCTTGTTGGTGAAGATAGTAAACGGCTTGCTACGGCTGCATCGTCGTCCCTTCTGCTACTGCTACCATGGTTGCGGCTTGCTTCATCCTTCATCCTTTCATCCTTAGTAGAATACGACCATCTCTTATGTTGCTGTCTGCCTCCGTCATATTTATGGTGGTCATGGAGGTCATTGGGCCTTCTATCAGTGACCCCATCCTTCGAACCACCTCCCGTTCATGTCCTATCGAACATTTGACCATCCACAACTTTGGGTCCTTAACAGGAGGTGCCCCTGTGATTGCATGCCACAGTAATTTTGCATAAGACAAACAGCATGCCTCCATTCTTCGGGATCCTCCTGAGTCTTTCCTGAGGGGTTGTGCCTTTCTTCGTTCCACTTAGAGTGAAATTATGCCTTAAATTTCTTTCTGGTTGATCGTATTTGCATTGGCTTCTTTGGTGCTGGAGACGCCTCCTCGCAAGGAGGATTGCTCATAAGGTTATGCAGACCTCTCTTTGTGAACTCTCATAACAATTCCTGGACATCGCGATCATTCGACATGGTGCTAACTATAAACTCAAAGAAGTGCACAATGTAGGAGTCGGAGGCCAGTGTAGCTTCTTATAGAATCCCACAACAAAATCTGTCATAACTGTGCATTGATGATACCAAATCTGACAGAGATCTTGTACAAACGGCGGTAGATTTTCCAAGATCTCATTAATACAGGAAGTTAATACAGGTAGCGTATTGGCGCCGCAAATTTTGATTTCTTCCAATGGTCGTATTTTAAGCCTTAACAAATCTTTCCTTCTTCGGCACAAGCAGTGACTCTGGCTGCGCCAAAATAAGGACATTCGACATTTCCTGATACCATCTTCGACATGGCTTCGAGCTTCAACCCACGACAGAGTGTCTTCCACCACCTCAATGATTCCTTTCATTTTTGAGAACCCTGTCAGAGATAGGTCCTGATACTCATGGAGAAGTTGGGTCACTTTGCTCACCATTTCTTCATCCCAATAATCTCCAATGGTAGCATACTTAGGATTTTCTTCTGACCCAATGTTTACGGTCCGCGTCTTCAGGGGCTGAGTCACTTCAGGTGCTTCAACTGCTGGTCCATGTACTTCACAGTGTCCTTCTGACTCAGGAATGTTAATGTTGCATGGATCGTCATCCTCGTCAATTGCGAGGTTATAACATTCTACTGCATTAGCTTCTTATTCCTTTCAATAAGGTTAGTATTCTGCTATTTCTTGATCATCAAATACTTTAGTATGGATCAACCTAACAGTTGCGTCCAAAGCAGGAAAAACCTCATTAATAGAAAATGTCAGCACAAAACTATCAACAAGACTATCCCAACTTATAGTACCGTGGCTAAGCTCGACCTCCGCATACCAGTTATTTGCTATAGGTTCTAGGGTGTGCACAAACCTATGTACCCAATCTTCATGAGGTACCTGCTTCCATGCTTTGTATCATTGCTCCAATTGTCCCTGAGGACTAGTCTTACCATTAAACCTGCTTCGCACCTCCTGAGGTTGGTCCCTGAATCTTAGGCAAAGGGAATTCTGGCACGCTTCCCAAATATGAATGTACTTTTTGTGACCATTCCACCATCTGGCTACTGTGGCTCTGAATGCTGAATCTAGAGTCTCCATTTTCTGCAAGTCTGGTACTTGCTCTGAGAATTGCACAATAAACTCTTCTGGGTCTGTCAAACCATCAAAAACAGGTAAGGTTCTTGTCTGTGAACTAAGCCATCTGAGAGACTTGGTAATTCTTGCACATCAATGTCCATGTAGCTCATACAGTCTATTCTGCCAATTCTCTAGGCCGTCATCTGAATCCGTTATGCAGGAGCTGTCACACTGCAAATCCATGATACCTTCGGCAATAGGATCAACATAATCTTCTTCCTTCGCTGTGATATTGCAAATATGGTCCAAAACATCCTGGTCTTCATCTCTTACTGGCTCGGTGTACCTCTCTCCTTGAGAAGGATCCAATGGGACTATGACTCTCAGTCCTTTCCCTTCAAAAGTCATCTGCCTCTTCTTCAGGTTGATTACTACATCATTATCTATTGCCCATTCAATGCCTAGCAGTGCTGGATAGGGGTTGCTTTCATCAATTATTTCAATTACCTCAAAGTCTGCTAAGGTATGGACTCCATCAATATCTACTGATACACTAGGGAGTCTTCGTAGGGGCACAATCTTCTGTTGATTGGCTAATCTCAACTGTATAGGGGACCATTCCAGAGTAGGTTTTCCCATTTGTTCCCATGTCTGCTTAGTTAAGACATTTACTTCTGATCCTAGGTCTAACATGACATCAGTCATGTCATATTCTCCTATCTGAGCATTCAATCTCATTTCCCTACCAATTCTTCTAACTCTATGAACAGTTTTTTCCTTACCAGAACTTCGCTGAGGTTCGCAAGAGGCAATAACTTTCTGCAACTCATTTAAAGCATTCTGATTTCTCAAGAGCTTCATACAAATCTGTAAAAAGGAGGATAGTGTACTTACTTTATCCGTTGAAGCTTCTTGCGGCTGCGACTGCTGCTAAGGCTGTTGCGCAGGTGCTACTGATGTGTTGGGGTCATCAAAGTCTCTCTTAGCTTCCATAAATGTCTCTTTTTCTCTTTCGACATCAAATGCTGGGATTTTTTCTGGGGCCTTAGGAACCCAAGCCTCGACAGGCTGTTCCTCCTTGTTCTGCACTCCCATCATAGCTCCACTATTGGTAACAACATTAATGGCTGGGATAGGTCATTGCTCCACAACAATCAGCTGAATATTCTGAGTAGGGGCACTATTTCTTTCTTGAATCTTCGCGATCAGCTGCGGGCATTGCTCAATCACATGGTCGACAGCTCTGCAATATCGACATGTCGTAGTTGGGTTCTGACAGTCTCTAGCTAGATGTCCTACCTGGTTACAGTTATAGCACACAACCTGGCCTCGTCCTCTGCCAGCCATACCACCATGACCACGACCTCCAAAAGTTCCGCGACCTGATGTACTACCGCGGTAACCATATCCATCATTGCCTTGGCCATCATTTTGTACCTGATAAGCATCATAAGTGTGTTCTCTCATGAGGTCAAAGCTATGACACTCATCTTTGTTGTGTCCCACTGACTTACAGAACTTACAATAAGGGTTCTTAGGGACTTGCACATACCTCTGCAGAAGATAGCAGTATTCAAGTCGATGCTAGCCAGTTGTCCTATAGATCTCACAATATAGAACACTAGGGTTGAACGGGTTTGGTGCACCAGAATTCAGGAAATTTCTTACCACAGGACACTGTTCCTTGTCGTGACCCTTTGTCCGACATTGTGTACACCAAAACTCTTCGTGACTAGCTTTCCCTTTTTTCATATCGCGAAGCTCCAGAGCCATCGCTGCCAACTGCGCTTGTATTTGAGCGATACTAGAATTATCTTTGACAGGGGCTGTTTCAAGCTTCATAGTGATTTCCAAAGCCTCCTGCTGATCCGCAATCTTCTGTTGCATGAGTGGAGTCCTAATGTGCAGTAACAAAGCTGCGATGAACCATTCCTTATGTTGCGTTGGTCCAATAGTGAAACTGACTTGATCTAGCAGAACTTTGAACCTCTAATCAAAGTCCCACACTGATTCTCCTCCCCGCTGTTGAATTTCCTTTAGTTCAGTGATACACTGTGACTTGGATTTAGGCTTCTTAAATTCCTTTATCATTTCTTCTTTTATATCAACCAAGACATGGTTCCGAGTACTGGAAAAATTCATGAACTAGGTCAAAGCGCGGTCTCTAAAAGAAGTAACCAGTTGTGCTCTTCTCGTATCTTGATCCGTAATGTTCTTAGCAGTCCACACTGCTTTAGATAAGAACCAGAACTGTTCTGGATCCTCTGATCTAGTTCCTTTGAAAATAGGGAGCTTAATGTCGTCATTCATATGGTCCATTGCGGATCTAGGGGGAGAGGGAGGGGGGCTGGTAGTAGGCGGGGGGGGCCTTACTGGGGTAGACTGACCTACGACAAGAATACTTGGGTTAGGGTTACTTTCATACTGCGACGGGATCTCAGGGATAATAGGTCTTCGCTGCGGGGTTACCGGAGGGTTTCCAACAGAAGGGGTTTCTTTAGGCTCTGAGGCTGCTGGATTTACAGGGTTAGACTCGGTATTCTGACCTAGGGTGTAGGACTCAAAATTTCTCTTGTACCTTTTTCCACTTCGTAACAAACCACTTTGCTCATCGAAGGTACTTTCACTTGCAAACATAGGTTAGTAATACTAAATCTAATAGTCTGATTCAATGAGCAATATACCTTTTTTAGCCAATAGCATTTTAATTCTCAAACTAAATGAATTCAAGTACTTACCCCTTGGTCCTTTGAAAAATTGCCGTTCGGCTTCGCTGAAGGACGTACTTGTGTCAATGGCGAACTCCGTCACAAATGTTTCAAAGGTTCGCGTTGTCCAAAAATAAACAGCTCGGGATATCTCGTTGTTAACCTTTTTCAATATATTAATTCTTGCGGGGGTCCAATCAGGAAACTGACCTTCTTGGAAGTTCGTCCTTCTCTCTGTTAACCTGGATAACCACTGGTGCAACTCTATGTGGATACTACCAAAGAAAATTTCATAAACATCAGAAAAAACATACCTTTGTAAAAGTCGTTTGAACTATGACGCAGATCTTTGTTCTCTTGTACAACAAAGTTCAGATAAGTCTCTTTAATCCAATCACCGATTTCTTTCACTGAGGGTCTCCAAAACATAGCCCTCGAGGTACGACATAAACCCCTCTTGAGCAGATACTGAGTTCAACCGGCAATGGAACCAATTTCTTGGGCTTAGGGCAGACCCAGGTTCTATACTTTTGTCTTTGCACCAACAAAAGACCCACAGTGTTGGGCCTTTCGGCAACAACCTGCGAATAGGTTGCAGTCTCACCCGAAACAGCTATGGGGTGCCGCAGAATTAGGTTTCTGCAAGCAGAAGAGGGATATTACTGTACCTATAGCTTCTTACAAATGATAATCATAAAATACAGAGCTTTGATATTCACTTATTTAGCTTCGCGGTTAGATAAACAAACAGTGCCTTGCTTAACCCTTTACTGGGAATTCACAGCGAAGTTAATATTTAGCAGTGCTCTTACTTATCAGTTATTTACTTATCAATGCATAAAAGAACATAACAGAAACAACACAAAAGAACCACGACACAAGATATAATGTGGTTCACCCCCAGTTTAGGGGCTACATCCACAGAACTATGTTTTATTCAACTCTTTACAAAAACCACAGTTCTTATTTTTGCACTCACCTGTAGATCCCTTCAATTCCTCAAGCTGCGCACTAAGCTGCAGATCTCTGCGCACACAGCTGCAGATCTTCTTATTCACCCAAAAACCCTCTGCGCAATCAGCTGCAGAGGTCGTCCACGCACAAAACTGGGACTTAACCTTTCTTACAAAACTAGCCTTAGCTTCGCATCAAATCATCTTACATCCAAAGCCTAAATTGACTTCTTTACAAGAGTTCTTATTTATAGTGCACTTATTACAAAACCATGGGCTTAAACCATGGGCACCCCGAACCCTAAACCCTAGACTTAAACCATGGGTTTATTACAAAAAGAAGGCTTTGACTCAACCTCGACACCCCTAAGACTATTTTGAGTCGCAACTCGACTTACAAGCTTCCACAAAAACCCCGAAGTTACCAAAATTAAGGACCGTTAAGGTGCGCGCCCCAACAGTGCCTACAGATTTCAGGATACTGAATGCGTTCATCACTTGGACTACAAAATTTTGAGAAGAAGAATACAGAGTCATTTTGTCAAGTTGATGGAATTAGAATAAGAATGCTTCTTAGTGTAGCACCACTCTAATACAAATCCAATTTGGAACAAGGAATGGTGAAGGTGCTTTACTGCTAATCCGCTAGCCTGAGATTCAATTTGGAAACTTACTAGTAAGTACAAATCCAACTACCTAGAAACCACCTGCTCACAGAATACAATACACCCTACGATTCAATCACAATACACAATCTGATGTCATTCTTTTAAATGGGGATGACAGAGATTCTCCTTCAGTGTTATGCGGGGTGGATAGTTGGGATTCTAGATCAAAACTAACTCCCGTGATGGCTGCAACCTCCCATGAATTATGTATAGATGGACACTTGACATTTTCAGTTTCCAACACAGATTTAGACATAAATCTAGCCAGATTGTATGGGATTTTCCCCTTACCGTTGCATTTAGGATTTATGATGCACAGATAAATTATGGGAAAAGGAAATGGAAACATCGACCATTAAATTTGTGGATACACATGGCAAATTTGGTTGGCAGCAAAACCATAAGTTGTTTTCTTCAGTGAGCCAAGATATCCACAATATCGTAATTATTAGCAACAAATTCGTATTCCTTCAGTCTATTCGTTGGATTGAATGAGTTATTGAATTTAATTAAAGATAGAACTTGCTGTTAGCCATCCAAAAATGGAACATAAAGGATCTCAAAATCACGATGAGAAGACAAGCATGATATCCTTCTCTTCGCGTTAAGCGCAAGAATTGGTTTCATGCACCATGATTTGTTGAACTATTAATTGGCTGTGGTTAAGGATTATAATGTGTTAACTTCCAATCCTACCAAAATTTAATGTGAATTACGATAAGATGGTTACGGGGGATGGATTATATAATAATCAATTAGGAGACGGGGTTCACCCGTAAAATTATTTATGACAACGAGTGTGTTCATCAAGATTTCAATCGCTGGTCAATATCTAAAACTCTTCATGAGAGGAATCTCCTCTATCAGGTGGAGAAAGAAAATATATATCCTACAGAGGCCCTATCATCCCGAATCAATAAGATCAATTTGCTTCAGATCAACTCAGAGGAATCTAAGGGCCAGTTTTGCAAAAATGCAATATTTCATTCTCAGTTTTGATTTTTAATTGTTTTAATCAATTTTGCAGGTATGAAGTTGGACTCGATGAAAAATACATGCATGCACCATTCTATGTGTCAACAAATAATGAGTGGCAACAGATGGCGAACAAATTTGCAGGCTCACAGATCCAAGAAATCTCATTTGTATATTTATTTCGATTGTAGTTTTACTCTAGGTTTAGCGTGCAAAAGTGGAACAAGTGAAAAGATGGGAATGTATAGGCAGGGTTTAGAATTGTTTTTACTATTATTATTATATATTCTTTTATGTTTTATTTTATTTTATTTTTAATTTATTCATTTTTCTAAATTTTTGCAGGTTTTAGCCTGTACAAATCAAAAGATAGGTTTTTTGTACAGATAAGAAAGATAGGCTGAATGATAGGTTGAAGGATGTATCGTTTGATTTGCTATTTTAATTTTTATTATATATATATTAAAGTTGCACGTTTTCTTGATTAGATAATAATATATCTATATAAGTTCATTATATATATATATATATATATATATTAAAAAAAAATTATTATCTAGATATATTAATGTTTAATTTTTAATATTTTAATTTTAATGTTTAAAATTTTAAAATGTTTTAATGTTTATAGGTCTAGTTAATTTTTACAATTTATTTCTAGTTTCTTTGTTTTTAGAAAGACTAAAACTAACATTTAAAATAAATAAACATTGTTTTCATATACTATTCCTAGAAAAAGATTTAAAAAGTACTTTTAGATTCAAAAGATTAAAATCTAAATAATTATTAATGCAAACTGGTATATATATATATATGTATTTATTTTATTTTTTAATTGTTCATAGATTTTAGAAGAAACTAATTCGTAATGTATTTTTTTATTCCAAGAATGACTAGAAAATTTATTAAATGAAAAATGAAAATGAAAGAGATAAAAAATTTCATATTTTTTTTTTCGATTTAAAAGGTTAAAATTATTTTTAATTCCTAACAAAATTTAAAAAAATAGTAATTAAGTCTATTAGAATTTTTTTTTTAACAAATAGAAATATTAAAGAAAATTAAAGCATCTTACATGCTAATTTTAAATTGGAAATAAAACTAAAACCTACCTACTTTACTTTAATTAAAAATTAAAGGTTATTTACATAAAATGAAATTTCCAATGTAACCATCTATATAACAAGAGTAAACAAAGATTAAAATTTAATTTTGAAAAACTCAATCTAGAATATGTTGTAATATGGAAAATTAAATATTGAAAATGAAAATTAATAAAATAAAGGTGAAAACAAAACCAATCTATCATAGTACTTACTTGAAAACATTGTTCTATGCAGTATTTGTTTACATTATATTCTTCTTTTGATCACCCAAGATCTCTTGTTCATCCTTCTTGATTTTATTCTCACATAATTGCTCCTCATATGATGTGCATAATTTTTCAAATGTCGATTCTTATTTTACTTTAGGAGGAGTAGTAAATCTTTTAGCTACTATTAAGATCTCCTCTTGTTGAGAAGAGAATATCCCTACTTCTGCTAGGATTTGGGTGAGCTGCTTTAGGCTTATGCTCATCCTAAAATTATTTTACCAACATCAAATCAAATGCTAAAAAGAAAAATGAAAAAAAGAGTACATGACAAATGCAAAAAAAACAATACAAAATGGGTTAGTACAAAACGAGTGAAAAACATAAATAAAAAGTCCACAAAAATTTATACAAAAAAAAATAAAAATGAACATATACAAAGTTAAAAGCAAGATAGTATGAAATAAAGGATAGCCCAAAAATAAAAGCAAACCAAACTTTACACTACAAAACCCTATAAGAAAAATTGCATAAAAACAAACTCGCATTTGCAGAAAATGAAAGAACACTCATGCAGGAAAAGTAAAGACTTTGCAAAAAAGTAAACACACTTGTAGAAACAACAAGGATTTGGGGTGACCCACTAAAGTGGATGTGTCTGGCTATTACACCACAGAAATTCCATAGTGAAGTCATCTTTGCATCTTACCATTACCCCTCCATCTTTCTATGTAATAATAAGTAATCTATATGTCCTTATCTACCTAGAATCAAACCTCTTTTAGCACCTCCCCAACAACGACGCCAAAATGTTGGTGAAAAATATTAAAAAATTTATAACATATATCCAATGATTTAATTGTCAACCTAGAGAGAGCATAAACTTGTGAGGTACAGACAAAATATATGCTAACTTAATCTAATATTCTAGGTGACTGAAATTAAAAATACATACCACTGAAATTGAATTAAGCTTGCAAAAGCATGAAATGACATGAAAATAAATCTAATTTAGAAAAGCAAGAGATTGCGTGAAAGAAATCTAATATAAGGAAGCACAATATTGCATGAAATAAATTGATATAAAACAATCAACATTAACTTGTGAGCTCACATAAAATCAATACAACTAATTCATAACCAAGACATCAAAATATGAAGAGATCAAAATATCTATTCTAAAACATGAAATCTTTTACAATAGGATCAAATCCATGACTATCTAAAAAAGATGAACCAGTTCTCTATTTCTCTATCTCTATAGAGAGGCCTCTCCTTCAAAATGAGGAGACAACACTCCTATTTATATATGAATACTTTGAATAACAAGATAACCAATCCATAATTACAGATCCACTATTCTCCCAACTTATCCCCTCAAATCTTCAACAAATCCACTTTTCTCTCAACTCATCCCTTCAAATCCTCCATGAAATCTTGGATAAGATATTCCATCTCTATGATCTTTTCCCTGAAATTATCCCACATCTTGAATATGAAATTCGAATTGGAGGCTAGGTGGTGACTTTTGGGCTTGTTAAAGTCTTCAAATATACCTCTAATCATCACCAAACTCACCCAAATTAGAGGTATAATGAAAATATGTTATTTTTCTTAATAATTAACCACAAATTCTCTCAAAATACTAAAAAATAAATGATTTGGAAAATAACAAGGTAATTGTCCGGAAATACACACCTCCTGCAGACAAGAGCTGGTTCCCTAGATCTGAATGGTTCAGGTCTAAAAAAAAATACGAACACCAAATGTTAAACTTCCCCTAGATCTGGGTAATCAACTGAATGTAATTCCATACTAATTCTCTCAAAGGTTGTCCTTGCTATCCTTAAAGAACAACTTGTAAAAGATGGAAAACAACAAGAGAAACATGATAGAATACAATATAATCAACTACATCTATGCTTGTGACCAAGGAATCAAGCATTATAAACATATGAAACAATAAATATGGGAAAGAAAAGACATTCTTTATTAATAAATGATTGGAGAGACTACAACCTTCATGCCTTGTTGTTGAGAGTTCCTTCCAATGGCTCCTTGCCTCTAACTTCACCTTCCCTCCAAAGACTCAAGAATGATTTTGACAGAGTTTGGGTATGAAACACAATTCTTCCTCCTTTTTCCCATGGGGAGTGAGCCAGTATTTAAAGGCATGGGAGGATATGCATGGTTGACGATATCATGGGTGAGGTGGAGATTAGATCCTAAAAGGGAGGATCTTGAGCTCCAACTGGTCCTAAACCATAAGGATGAGGCTCCACGAAGGTCAACTTCGACAATCCTCTCAAAGCTTCTCTTTTTGCCTTGAAAACTCAAGCACTGCTCCTCCAATGAAGCAAATAGGCGGTGATAAGGGGGAACCACTTCTTGTAGTAAGGACAGGAGTGGTGGCACCACTTCTTGCTCATGTATCAGGAGTGGTTCTGGCTCTTTGCTTCTTGGGTAATGCTTTTTGTCAATGGGGAAAGGGCGTTACCTACTCAAAAGAGGGAAAAATTGCAAGGGGTTAATTTATTCCTATCATTTCTCTAGGGAAACTCTGAGGGATTGGAGAAAACAAGGGAATACCTATCTCATAACATGATGGTGACGAGATTTTGGTGTAACAGTAACCCATAATTATTCATGAAAATGGTGGATATTAATGGTGTTATGGAAGGATAAAATACGAATAAGGTGACAAATGATATATGAAAAGATGAATAAAATGTGGTATTTTTGCAACTCAACAAAATGTTTAATGTCTAAATATAAAAAGAAAGGTTCTGATGAATCCCACGTAGTTTTATGTGCATCTATTGTTTCTTCTAGCAATTATTCTTCTAATGTGGAATGGATAATGGATTCTGGTGTGTAATGCTTCTTTATTTACATCTTATGACAATAATAAACACATATCTCGGGATGTATGTAAAGGGGTTGGTAAAAAACTTTATGTAATTGGTTTCAGTAATATTAATGTTGCTAATGGTCAATTGGAAGATGTTTTTCATGTTGAAAATATGCTCATCAACTTGCTTTCTATATATCGTGTATGTCAGAAAGGATATAAATTTGAATCTTGGCCTGATAAATATGTTCTTAAAGATATCAACCATAATTTTAAAGTAGTTTTTCTGGTCCTGTTGATCATACTTCCGGTTTATATAAATTTACTGGTTTTAATTCAACTAAAAGATAGCCTTTGTATTCCTACGTTGCTAATTTTCACTTTACCATAATTCAAATGACCGTAATATTTCCTGCCATAATTCAAAGGCTAATATTTAAGCTATGCTTGTACTAGATCTAAGTTTGCTCTCATGACCAAAGTTTTAGCCATAGATAATCCTACTACTTATGATCAAGCTATGGGTAAACCTCATTTGAAAGAAGCTAAGACTGCTGAGTATGATTCCCTTATGAAGAACAAGACTTGGTCTCTTGCTCCTCTTCCTTCGGGAAAAAAATTAGTTGGTTGTAAATGGGTTTATAAAACTAAATTTACTACAGACATACATATTGAAAAATATAAAGCTATATTAGTTGCAAAAGGTTTTAATCGACTTGAAGGTATTGATTTTAATGAAACTTTTTCTCCTGTTGCTAAAATGAATACAATAAGAACCATTTTATCTATTACTTCATCTTGTAAATGGGAAATACACCAAATGGATGCTAAAAGTGCTTTTTTAAATGGCAATGTTCATGAAGACATTTATATGCAACAACCTCCTGGTTTTATTAATTCTAAATCATCAAGTTTAGTATGTAAATTACACAAATCTTTATATGGTCTCAAACAAACACCTAGGGCTTGGTATGGTAAAATTGATACCTATTTCTTGAATCATGGTTTTAAGTATTACATATTTGACCCTAACCTGTATGTTAAGCAGGTTGATGACAATATCATTTTTATTGTTTTATATGTGGATGATCTTATTATCACTGGTAGCCAACTTCTTCTCATTCAAAATATGAAAAGTGAACTTAAAAAGCAGTTTGAAATGACTGATCTCGTTATATTGCACTACTTCTTGGGTCTTCAAATTTGGCATATGGAAGATGGTATTCTTCTCTTAGCCGAAGTATGATACATATTTATTGGCTCATTTCCACATGAGTGATTATAAACCTACTCCTATGCCTATTCATTCCGGTGTAAAGTTAACTATTGAGTGTACTACTCCTCTCGTTGATGCTACTCTTTATCGTTAGCTTGTTGATAGTTTGATATATTTAACCCACAGCAGACCAGATCTCTCTTTTACTGTCAGTATGGTTTCACGGTTCATGCAGCAGCCTCATGAAAGTCATTGGCAGGAATCCAAGAGAATTTTGAGATATTTACAGGGGCCATTGCATTATGGTGTTTTTTATTCGAGTAGTGCTATAGTTTTACTTTCTGGTTATATAGATTTTGATTGGGCAGGTGTCAGTTCTTATCGACAGTCAAACGCTGGTTATATATTTCAACTTGGTTTAGGTCCAATTTCTTGGTCCAACAAAATGGTGAAGACTCTTTCTTTATCATCATGTGAAGCAGAGTATAGAGCAACCAAAGAATCATCTAAAGAAGCACTTTGGTTATGACATGTTCTCACCGAGCTTGGTCTGGTTACGAAATCATCCACTATGTTGAAATGTGACAATCTAGGTGCAATTCAACTTGCTTACAATCCAGTATATGACTCCAATACAAAACATATTGATCTTTATGCTCATTACATTTGAGGTCTCGTCATAGATGGTATTATTTCTCTTGAGTATTGTCCTATCGAGAAACAGGCAACCGATATCTTCACCAAATCCTTAAGAGCAATAAATTATATGCATCTTTGTTCTTTACTTGGGATGAGGGAAGTTGTCATCAAGGGGGAGAAATAATGACTCCTTCCTTCCTTTGTTAGTGGGATTTTCTTCCAGCCATTATTAAGGGGGAGTGTTGGAATAGTTTATATTCCTTGGAAGGTAATAATGTCTTTGTATTATGTCGGAAGATATCCACAATCTTATGTAAAAGAGTAATACATTATATCCCATATTCATTATGGTANATATATGTTATTTAGGAGAATTATATTATCCCACATGTATTATGTGAGAGTCACATTCCTCCTCATCTCTTGGTAAATAATACGGTCAAGGCAGTCACATCAAAACAATAGAATTGACCTTTCTGTATTGTATTGGGTTTTTTGGCATTGCTCTCTTGTAAGCTTGAGGAGATACTCTAGAGATAATAGAATACTACCTTCCCTTGGATGTATCCCAATTGGGTGAACCACATATATCTGGTGTTCTCTTTTCTCTTGTTCTCTTTTGTACTTATTGTCGATATATTATTGTTTTGCATAGATAGGTAAGCTAGTTTAGCTAGATCCCTCTTTCCAACAAATTTCGGATTATAACCTTCTGAGCAGAACAAATCACATTAGATGAAAGGAGAGAGGAATAAATGGGGTTATCCCTATGTTATAAGTCTATTGATATAGGATCTAGAAATCATTTAGATACAACTGGTTGTAGTAAAATGTCTTCTTTAGCTGGGGAGTGTTCTGTTGCACATTTACGGGAATATGGAAATAAATAAGAGAAAGGAATGCTTTTGAGGTTGGGTTACAATGATGATAGGTCACATTGGGATTTGAATACCCCTATGGATTCTTGAGAAAAGAGACTAGAAGTTGTAAATATAGATTCTAAACTTGAATTTTTACCTTTAGACACTACAAACGATAAGAACTCAGAAATTTTGGAAGGGATTCATGTACACGAGCTTCAAAAGCTCTGAGCATGATAGTGGAAAGTTTGAACAAGATATGTTGAGCAAGGTTTTATAGGAAGACCAAGATAATAATGCACTGATTTTCTCAGAAGGATTAGCTTCTGGAAAAGATTCAGAACTTGATACTTCTCTTATACTTCAGCTTAATGTCATTCTCAACCAGTTAAGATGAACCATGGATATATTTATAAGAGTGTTTTGCTATCAGAGGAATCAATAGCTGAAAGGTAACTAAACTTATCCATGGCACCTTCAAGAGGAGCTTGTGAATCCGTTATTAATGTTTCTTGTGTTGATTCCCAAGATGAAATGTAAATGTGTGATTGATTTCCTATTTATTTTGCTGGAAAGTTATTAAATAAAATATCATTTATGTTTATAATTTTAAAGTATAACAATGATTGAGAATAGAAATCAGAATTTGGTATTGAGTATATTTTTAACAAGATGGCATACATTTGGATGACTAATACTAAGTCTTATGAATCTATCAAATTGCAAGTGGTGAGGTATGAGTTTCCTTTTCTAGCTTCAATGACTAGTGTGTCGGATGGTATGTTTAATTTCTAGAAACCAAATTAGAATTTCACTCTGAGTTTGGTAACCATTGCCAACAATTCTTTCACTATTTCCATTGATTTCATCTAAATGACATAGATTGATAATCTAAAATGGTTGGCTATTGTGGTTAATAAAGTAAGGAATAAAATTGATTGCAAGCAATAAGAAGATTTATAGTATCATATGATTTTCCCAAATATAAAGGGTTGGACCTATTTACAACATCTACGGGTTTGGCTCCATTTATAAGATCTATAGGGTTGTCCTATTAGAGATAAAAATATATTACCAGTACCTTGATAAATAAGGACCCCTAAGTCTAGTTTTTCAAGGTGATTTTTTGAAAATCATTCCCAAACATCTTAGTTCTATCCTTTATGTATGTGGGTAAGGTGCATTGTTTATGTGTGTTTCTTTGATGTGTACTTGGATACATGTGTTCATTATGTGTGTGGGATATAAAGTGGGTCACTTATGTATGCCACTTGTATTTGTAGGTTAAATGTGTTTTTTATGTTTATCATTTATGTGTGTGAGCTTTAGGTGCAACATTTATGTGTGGAATTGGTATTATATCTATGCACTATTTTAAAGGTGGAAGATTAGGTGCATCATTTATTTGTGTTTTATGTACCATTTAAAATCACAAACAAATCAAATGAAGTGTCAAGTGAATTACATTATAAAACCATTCTAAGGTTATTGTCATGGTTATTAGAGTGGGTAGTGAGGAATTTGCGGAGGAAGAATAAAATTGTGATGTGAGATTAACTTGTCAAAGACAAAGTGACCAAATACAAGGAAAAAATTGTCGTTTGTGGGGTGGAAGGACATATTGATAAGACTCAATGCCTTACACAACCAAAGATAATGTGGATTAAATAAGAAGAATTTGAGGGGCCCTAGCCTCATCTGCCTCATCTTAAACCATATAGCATTTGTCTCTAGTGATCATGCTCCAGGTTTGGTGTCCTAGACCATTACATCAACATTATAAAATGAATCTTTGGCATTTGAGCAAGACATGGTTCCTAATTAAAGGTTTGGTAAATCATAGATGCTTGTTATAGCCTAATCCATGTTTTAAGGTTAAAAGAAATAGCCTTAGGTTATATCATTCACTTTTATAGATAATGGGCCATGTGCAATGCCCTTTGCCATCACATAGGCATCGCATAGAGAATATTTTCCTATAAGTGAGACATGGTATCTATTACAAGGTTTGTAATCCTACGGATGGTTTTCATGAGCAAAGCCATGGTCTAGGGTCTAAAATTAGGATATAAAACCATATTAATTATCTATGGGTCTCATGAGACATTCATGGTATCCTAGAATACCACATAGGTCCTACATAGGGACTATTCAAACTACGCGTGAGGTATTATAACCATTTTGAGGAGGGGTGCACTAGGGGTGGTTTCCAATGCCCATGATATGATGTAAGGCCAAAATTTGGGTCTTAGGATGTAACATGTTCCTTTTGGTCCCATGCTTCACATGTAGGGCACACAACCACCACAGATTCCCTCCACAAGGATTCTTTGGCCTATGCATGGAACATGATTGTAACACCTTGGTTTTGACCCAATTTGCATTAAATGTATATGATTGGTATATATTGTAATTAATCATGGTGCGGAGCTAAAGGATAAAAGCCACACCATGGATTATAGTTTTATGTTCTAGCGATTAAAATCGGTGCCAATGGTATTTTGTGCTAGCCAGGCACGTGATAATTATGGACACCATGTACATATGCATTTTAATTAAAATACCCACAACCAGCTATGTCAATACAACCATAATGAGAAGGGGCATGATTTACTAAGGATAGGGGGGGGGAATATTTAACCTTTGGGGCCAATGGGGAAAAGCCAAATGTCAATGGGAGAACCCATCAAACAGTCAACTACATTTCTTGTCTTACTCACCCAATCATTTATTACTACCAGAAATTGGTTGAGTTGGTTATTGCATGGGATGGGCAACAGGGATAATTTTAGGGGTGAAATTTAGCCCATGGGCTATTTTTCCATGTTTTTCTCCAAAAAAAGATTCGCCATTTTTCATTTTTTGAAGCCCTTTTTTGCCCAATTTTGATGGGGTAAAAACTTTTCACCCTAAAATTCGCCAAATTATTATATAAACGATATAAATACTTGGAAATTAAAATAATTTTTGAAAAATATCGCTAAACATTTTATAGTTGGCACTTTAAGAATTGGTAATATTCGCCAACATTTATACACTTTTAAATAAGTATGGTTCCTTAAAATCATCCCTAATGGGCAAGGTATGACAGCCCAAATTTGAATTGGAGAAGCCATCAGTTTTTGGGAAACGCGTTTTGACTCCTTGGGCAAGCCAAAACCCAAAAACGTAGGACATTCTACCATGCTTCCACATTTTTTCATGTTTTCCTCACCATTTTTCCTTCACGTGAGCTCTCTCAGGCATTCAGAACTTCCTGTGTGTGAAACCATTCACGCTTTTTGTTGTTACCTCACTTTTATCAGGCTGAGAAATCATTTTTTGGTGATTATCAGTGGCTTAGTTTCCTTCCCCACGTTTTGCTGCATTTTTCTCCATTGTTTCCAAGCTAGAAATCATTTTTCTAGAAATGGCCAGTGAGTGGGAGAGGAGACCCACGATTTGAGGTGTTATTGAGCCCGTTTTGGCCACAATAGGGCCAAAACATCTATGGAATTCATATTGCTGCTAAAGGGCCATTTTTACCCATTCTGGAAATTCGTTTTCGTTGTCAAAACTGCTTTTCATCCAACCCAAAAATTGTATTGTGTTGTGGATGCATATTTCGGCTTTGGCCTGAGTTGAATTGGGAGTGGAAATGGGATTTGAGCTTGCTTGATAAACCTAGTATGTGCAGGATCCCCACAGACAGAGATATAGGCCTTGATTTCTTCTCTACACCCCATGAATAGCATTGGAAGGGAAGTCATGGCCTGAGGGACTATGTAGCAGAGAAGGGGATGCTTCCTGGTGTTGGGTGTGTGTGGATGTATTAGAAGTCAGGCTAGTTCTGGTGCAGGTGTCCATAGTTCTTGGATTGATCTCACTAGCTTAGTTGCCAACCTTTCCAGCTCCCTGTTAGCATGATAAACCCAACTGTGTTGGCTTGGTTGAGTTTGGTGTATCCTTGGATACATGTGAGCCTGCTAGTTTCCCCTTATTCCTTGTGGAATCATTCCCAGCTCGAGGGTGGTAGTGTTGCTGAGTGATTGATGAGCACATTGGCCTATGGTTGGTTGGAACATTGCAACGACGTAGCTGATTGCGGGACAAGATTCTGTTAAAGATAAGTATCTCTGGTGTTTAAATCCTTGCAACTGTGTTTAATTTATAAATATGATGAACATGTTAATGTGTTGAATGAAATGTAAATGCTTCCATTGTTTGATAGTAATTTATGCATCTGTGTATTTTTATTTCCAATGCATTTTATTTTTATGTTCATGGGGCTTAGTTTCCCGGATTGTTAGCATTATAGTCGCATCCTCTCACCAGTAGAAGGGTGGGAATGTGACAGTGATATCTATTTTGAGGTTTATAACATTAGGGATGGAGCAATGCCATAGGATTTGAAAAGGGTATATTTGATATATGAGTGGGGTTTCATGCTCATTTCAAGTTTAACACACTAGGTGTGATTCTTGAGGTTTGTGTTACTTGGGAGAGGAAGCGAAAGTGAGAAGTGAAAGCCAGAGCGAGAGTGAAAAGAGAAATTTTCAAAAGCTTCCAGTTTGGAAGCATTTCAAAAGTATTTTTTTATATAATATATATATTCTTATATATTTTGATGCATATATGTCAACAAATCAAGTAGTAGTTATAGGAAGTGGAAGCTTGTCAAGTTGTAGTTGTACTATTTCATGGAGTAATAATAATTTTTTTGTAAGAATTTGAGGTGAAAACTTGGTGAGCCAGCTAAGATCGCAAGGTTTTTTATTTATGCATATTCCAACTAGTAATGTGGATGGTGTGCACAGAGGTTTAACATTGCATCGAATTTATTTTTCAGGAAGAAGGAATGAGGTTTCTAAGCAACACTGGTTCCTTTGTGATGCGATTTGGAACACAAAGGGTACTTCTCTAGCTAGATATTTCATGGAGTTTAAGACAACCTTGAGGGAAATGGCCTTGTAGTGGTACATGAAGTACACATGGAATAATCCCTAAGGTGTCAGGATAATGTGGAATGAAGTAAAGTAGGGCTTCATTTATGATTTTAAAAAACATTAGACTATGTTTTGGAGCATAAGGACCCAATTTCTAAAGAAGAGATTCTCCATTGTAAAAAAGATTGAGGAAGGAGATGATGGTTAGTACATGGATAAATTGCACTATCTCACCTTTAAGGATATAGTAGGGGAAGGATATGGGTTAATATAAAGGAGTGACCTAGAGGGACACCATGAGAAACTAGTTGTGTTCCACAAATTTTGTACCTAACTGACCGAATTAGACCTTGAATCAGTTGGTTCAATACCGAAGTGTAACACCCCAGTTTTGACCCCATGGTCCTAACATTGTACATGATGTAAATATTTTTATTAAATCATGGCAAGGAGCTCAAGGCCAAGGCCCTACCATCGATTTGTTTTTATGTATCGATGGTTAAATATCAATGTTGATGGTTATAGTGCTAGTCATGAACAATATGTTTTGAAATATCATGTAAGTATTAATATATGTCCTTAAAGGACCTTATAAGGAATATTATGGACACTTTGGACTAAGTAATAGGGAGATACCTTGAATTAGAAATGCATATTTTAATTAGCACTAGGGGACTACCTCTTTTTAGACCCCTACCTTAAATGCTCTTTAAACATGATTTGAAGATGTTTTCTTAAATCACTTCTTTTTATTGCCTATGGTACTTTTATGCAATTTAATAAAATACCCACAACTAGCTATGCACTGCAACAAAAGAGATGGGGGCATGATTTCACAAGGAATAGGGAGGGGAGTTATTCCAACCCCTGAGCCATAGGGTGAAGCCATATGTCGAGGGGAGAACCCTCAAGCTCTCAACTACCCTTGTTTTCCTCTACACTCAATCATTCAATTCTTCTAGGAGTTGGTTGAGGAAGTTAATACCTTAGGCAGAGAGAGGCATGGTGGTTAATGTCATGCCTGGGTAAGCTTGTAGTCTCTGGAAACTTGTATTCTTTCTTCTGAGTAAATAAATCAGAAGAATGCGCGCTCATTCCATTCTCCTCATTGACCGAGAACAATTCATTATTATTTGTTCTTCCTCATTCATGCAGAAATGAAGGAGAAGAAGAGGGACTCACCCCATCATCATTTCATTCAACCCCGATCCTTACGTAGAGAATATCATTTCATAGACACAGGGAGAGCTAGTAGAGGCATTAGTTTCTCATTCTGTAGTGTATCTTTTCATCTATTCTTGGATAGAACCTTATGCTTCAGTAATATAGAGTGGTTGGGAACCCTGGTGGTATGTGTTACATACTGGAACCCTATTTTGTTGTGTCGCCTTGTGGTTTTCTATTATGTGTACCCTGGTTTGGGTCTCAACTGTATGCTATAATTAGGAGTGGAAGAGACATATATTTGGCTTGATAAACCTAGTGAAGAGAGGAACCTCACAAAAAGATAAGAGTTGGTGAATCTTCTATGCACAGCCTGAAGAGAACTGGAAGGGAAGGTATGGCCCGAGGGACAGTGTAGCAGAGAAGGGGATACTTACTTGTGTTATGTGTGTAGGTATTGTGGATGCCAGGCTAGATATATCTTGTGGAGGTGTCCCTAGCTCTATGCACGAGATCACTAGCTTATCAATTCTTCCTTTTCAATGCCTTAGTAGCATGATAAATCCAACTATTAGTTGGCTTGGCTAAGTGTTGATGTGCATAAGGGACATGTGTGAGTCACTACCTTAACAACTTGATAAAACCAATGGTCTATTGGCTTGGCTAAACAGCTTGATAAAATTGACTGTTCATTGGATTGGATGGACCTTAATGTGAATGTTGGCTATGTGTGAGTCATTGCCTTAGCATCCTGATAAAACCAACGGTGTGATGGCTTGGTTGGACAGCCATATAATCCCAATTGTAGGTTGTCTTGGCCATGTTTTGATGTGTTCTGGCTATGTGTGAGACTGTTGTTCCCTAGTTCCTTATGGAAATCATGCCCAGTGGGGATGGCAGTTGTGTTGAGATATTGATGAACACAACTAGCCTATGGTTGGGTGGAACATAGCAGCGACATAGCTAGTTGCGGGACAACTTCATCTTCAAGATAAGTATTCTCTATTTATTAATAATTCCACAATGTATTTGTTTAGGAATTATTATGAATATGTTGAATGCTTGGTAAAGATTCAAGTAGAGTTTACTGCTATTATGTTTTTCCTGCATTTTACATCTGCATACGAGAATTGGTTTACGATGCATTTTTCTTGAGTTCATGGAGGCTAGAAGCTTGGATATAGAGTCATAGTGAATATTACCTAAGCATTTCCGTGCCCTGGAATCCACCGCGGAACGAAGAAGGTGGGAGGCGGAGATCAGAAAATAGAAAAAGAAATAAGTAAAAATCATTGGTTTTCTACACCCCAGAATCTGCAACAGAATGCGAAAGGAGGAAGGTGGAAAGCGGGAAGCCAAAGGATAGAGGTAAGTATTTTGGGATTTCTGCACCCCAGAATCCACCTGCATAATGCAGAAGGCGGAAATAAGAAATCCAAAGGTAAAGGTAAAGTATTTTACGGATTCGGCTACCCGGAGTCTGCCCATGGAATGTTGAAAGCATAAATCTGAAAATGAACCAATGACTACATCATAAATTGAGTTCCACCCGCGGAAAGTGGATGGTAGAAAGAAGGAAGCTAAGATGAACAATGGGCGATTTATAGAGTTTCGCCCACTGCAACCACATTGAGGAATGTGAAAGGTGAAAGGAGGAAGGCAGAAGTCAGAAAGGTCATGTCAAGGGCAGGAAGGAGTCTTTTAGCTGCAGAAGGAATATGTTAAGGGTGAAACAACTATTACAAAAGCACCCGAGCTTCATAATGAATGATTTAGGATGTTACATGACCCATGACCGTGTTTAAAGAAGAAGAAATAATTTATTTAATTTATTTTGCATATCGGTAAGGTGTATGAGTATGTGACAAAGTAGTATCATAGCTACGAGTTTCAACCCTGTTGCCTTTTGGGAACACCTAGTTCTGCAACATTATGGAAAAAACTTTGTTCTAACCGTAAAATTTTGTTTGGAATAAATAGTTTGCAGAAGGAAGAAAACTACATCGAAACACTCGACAGGTAATTTATAAATTTCTGAGATTATTGCACGGCTAACAATTGTGTTTATGAACACATTTTGTGGAATCATAGTTACATAAAAAGGCATAATTCCACCTAGTGCAACTTGGAAAAATTGGTATTATTTGGGACATGAGGATCAACACCATGAATGATGCACAGGATCCCTATGAGCTCGAGGCAAATGCGATGGGGGAGAATATATGGGTTGAGAATGCTGGGTTAGAATCCAATAGAAGAAGATATCAAGAGACTTCCTCAGCTATTGCAGCCACCATGAGAATCCTAAGGGTGGGATTGCAAAGTTGCAGAGAAGACAATGAGAGGATGATTAAAGCTCGGGAAGAGAAAAAATAGTTGAATGCAACCATGGTACAAAGTTTGACAGACATCCAAAGGCAGAAAAATTTTGGGCATCAAAGAAAAAATCCATAAGGGAGTGAGAATAGTTCAAGAAGAAATCCCCACAAGAGGTTCAACATCCTTAGAAAAAGGTATTATAGTGGATCCTTTGACTTTGAAGAATCCATTAGGGGATCAAGCTCTTCATCTCATAGGAATAAGAGAAAGAGGCATTACCATAATAGTTCACATGGGGATTTTAAGAAGGAAAAGCCTCCTAAGTTTGATGGTGAGGTAAAGTCTAGTCAAGAAGTCAAAGCTTGGCTTATTGGGATGAGAAAGTATTTCAAAGTGCAAGACTACTCTAGAAATATGAAATCTAGGGTATCCATCATCAACTTAAGTCGAAGAGAATATATATGGTGGGATCACCACAGAAAAGTGAAGAAGATCAATGAAAGAAATATTGTGTGGAAGTAGTTCAAGAAATATTTCAAGCACAAGTACCTCTATGATAGGTACTATGATGATAAGATTAAAGAGTTTCAGGAGTTGAAATTGGGACAATTGACCATGGAAGAATATGCAAACAAATTCCTGGAACTACTGAGGTATGTCAAGTATATTTGAGATGATAAGGTGAAGACTCAATGTTTTCTAAGTGGGTTAACTCAGTAATATAAATATAGGATTGAGTTTGATGAACCTTGAACTTTGGAAGAGGCTATAAGAAAGGCCAAGTATTGCTATGACCAAAACAAAAGCATACTTGATGTCCATTAGTCATGGATGGGCTATCTACTTATGTAAACTTGAATATTTGACCACTCGATCCCTATAATATTATCATTGGAATGGACTGGTTAGAAGCACATAGAGTTACACTCGATAGCTACAACAAGACATTTGAATGCATGGATGAAGAAGGAAACCCAAGAGTTGTAAGAGGCATCCCGAAGGTGATTTATGTTAGGAATATTTCAGCAATGCAGTTAAAGAAGTTATGTAGTAAAGGTTGTAGATTGTATGCAACCCATGTTTTGGAGGCAATGGAGAATCAAACTTCTAGGTTGGAGGATTCTCATGTATTGCAAGAATTGAGAGGCATTTTTCTTGATGACATTCTAGGGATTCCCCAAAAAAGAGACATTAATTTTACAATTGACCTTGTTCCTGGAGCAGCACCAATTTCCAAGACACCTTTGTTACGGAGAGAAATTCCTATGGATTGGGGTGCCACAACAGATAGATTAACTCCAGAAATCAATCCTTCCCCATATGCAAGAGAAACCAAACATCTAACACTAAAGGATCTCGATTCGTACCTTATTCCGGACGGTTGATGTAGATTTTCGTTGAGCTTTTCCACTCTCACTTGTATTAGTAATTTGCTCCTCAACATTTAGCAAACAAGACAAGCATGCTATATATAATTGTGTTATACCTACTCTATCATATTCAATCAATAACATATAAGCATTTAAAAGCATCCATGGATCAAATACTCATTTAAATACACATTATTGGATAGGAAAATATATTTCTATTGATATAAAACAAAGATTACAATAGTGACAACCTTTGTCGACACGATTGCAAATCAGAGAAACTGAGTCCCCCACTTGGGTCTCCACCACTTCAATCCTCCATCTCTCGATAGCAAGCTCACAAGCAAAAGGAAAGCTTGGGAAGAACACAAAGTGCTCCAAGGGACAAAGGGATGCAGACTCAAGTATAAGCTCCGAAAAAAATGGACTATAGTTTTCTTGCTCTTCAATTCCTCCCCCTTCAATGTATCGAAAGGGTTCCTTATATAGCTCTTCAATGGGGTAATGGAAGGTTGAATTAGAGCGATATCAAGACATATGGAAGGCCAAGAGATAAGTGACTTGGATCCACATAAAGGAAAAATCCAAAATCATTTGGCCTTTTGCACACATCCCAATGTACGCGGGTTTAAGGGTCAAATCTGCGTATATACGTGAGAAAGGGATTAAAAGTCACGTATGGAAATTATTGCATGTTTTTAGGGATGATCTTGGAAACATCAAAGGTAAAAAAATGGTCCATGGGGTCTAAAGAGTCTACAGAGGGACAGGGAAGGCCATAAAGGTGTGATCCACCATGTGTGGTAAAATCAGCTGTAATAGATGCCCCCTAATGTGTGAGGTCAGAGGGGTCATACGATGGCCAAAATACATTATAAGTCCATCCTAGAAGTGGAGTGATGAAGAACCCAGTGGAAGAACCAACCATCCATTCAATACAATACAATGATCAAAACTCTGTACATAACTACAAGTAGATATAGCAGTCCCATATACATAAGAGTACAAAGGCCATGAATAGGCATGATACAAAATATGACATGCGTGGTTATCGCCACGTACAATATAGATAGTTCAAAATATCCATGATGAAGATATACATAGGATCATGATCTCTATGTAGGCTGAAGATATATAATAGATCAAGATCTCCATAATGGCTGGAAATATATGACATATACTAGAATCAAGTCACGAGAGCTGAAATCTCATGAACACTAGCACGATCAAGGAGGTAGATTATATGAGATGCCACCAGTCTAGAAGGTCTTCTACATAAACCGCTATGAGTACATGTCTTACTATGTGAATAGAGGTGTCGAGGTCGAACATAGTAGTCCATCGTCTGATTACCGGTCATTGATGTATACCGTTAACAGACGCGAGATCACCCGCCGATAATGAAAATGGGAATCAAGGTAATAGAGTGAAAACTAACAAGTGTGAATAAATGTGTTGAGGTCAAACACTTGAGAGAATCCATCAATTAGGGGACATTGATGTATTCCCAAAAAACTATCGATGGTGAGAGAACCTGCCACTGATGACTGCATGTCTCAAGGCACTCAAAAATGACTCTAGATTCCTATCCCAGAATAAATGATCTAAAGTTGATGGGATGAAATATGATGGAAGGAGGGAATTAAGGAATCCCCCATCATCCAACATGAGGTACTTAGCAAAGCTGTATAATGTGGAAGGACTCGATCATAATGTGCACGAACCAGTAACTGTACTGGGAATGGCCGACATGCAAAGTCAAGATAACTGAGGAATGGCCGAATCAGGTTTCAATTTCCTTCAAACAAGAGTATAAAGGTTAATGATGACTGAATGTAGGCAGCATAAACTTCATATAAAAAAATGGGACATCTCTGTGACATAGGAGGAATCGACAGAGGCTCCATAGGGACTGGAAGCTTAACCAGTCGGTGGATATAAAATCAGAGAAACGAGTACAACTCCTAAAGTCAAACTATTAACCCAACCAACAGATGTGATATACAGTGCTCTATTCGAAGGTGACACAACTCAACTGTTGCCAAAAATAACATCTTTTCTTATCTGGCTTTTTGTTTTTGTTTTTTATTTTTTTGGACTTTTTCAAATATTTTGAAAATCTTGAAAAAGAATAAATGTGCTTTATAGTTATAGACTAGGAGGAGATGATTTTCAAGGGGAAAAACAAACTAGTTCCAAGTAGCGGAACATACCTATGTTCAATGCAAGGACACACATGTAGGATAGCGATACTCAGGGGAAAGTCCCCTCCTAGTAAAAATAGGGAATCAAGATGCAAAGGATATACAAAAATGGCTTTGCGTGGCTAGGCATAAGAGAGGCTTGAGCTATATGGCTGATACTCAAAGTCGGGGAAGCCGACATAAAGTTCAATAAGGCAGGAAAAGCTCATGATAATGCAATTACAACTTGACATAAGGGAGTCTTGAGGAAATAGGCCAGCAACAAGATCACGAGGAGTATGAGGATCTTAGGAAATGACATGGTGATACTATACAACGGACTCCCACACTCTAAAGGGAAAAATTTCACATGGGAACCAAATGCAAACAAGGAGCTAACTAGGGCACCCATGTAAGGTCAAACTCTACCATTCACATCATGTCACTTCTAAAACAACAAGAAGGTTCTGTGATAGGATAGAGTGGGTTCATACCTAAGGTTATAATGAAATGGTCATAAGGTCATGCAAAATGCAAACGGAGGTGAAATCTAACCTATATTCCAGTTTAAACATCATACCTGAGATCGGCATGAACGGGTCAAAACAATGGTTGAAACGACACTCAAAACGGTCTCCTACATCATCATATTAGTAAAAAATGGTCCAAAAGGGTCAGAAACGGTTCAAAACTATAGAAAGGGGGTAAAAAATTTCAAAAATTTGAAATTTTTTCTATAAATAGTAAACAATTCAAAAACTATATATCATTTGAAATTTTTACCCAATTGAGATCAGAATTTCAAACATGAATTCTGGGAGTTTCGTCCGGAGAAATCCGACACCGTTTTTTCCAGGTAACTTTCCATGCCCTGCTCTTCCATTTGCATGCAATTTTTTTCAATTTCCATGGTCAAAATCAATTTCGACGCCATTATAAGATAGTCGCTTCAGCCCACATGGAAATTGAGGATTTTTCCGTGTATAGGGCTGGCTATACGTGGAAAAATGAATGAAATTCGCGTACATATGTGGATGTTTTGAAAACAGTCACGTATGCAGCCACATTCAAGGTTTTTTAAGAAAAATAATGACCAAAACTTAATGTAAATGTGCAGGATGGTTCTAGAATGGAGGGAGAGAGAACACGGGGATGTAGAAGAAGCTATGCGGGGCGATCTAATGGCTCAACAAGCTGTTCGTGCATGCGGGATATACAAGTTTTGGTGTATTGGGGGCTTAAGGGCCAAACCAAGACTGCTGAATATGCTAGTAGACTACTGGGATCCTAACTCAGAGTCTTTCCATAATGATGAGATGTTCCTCACTATAGAGGTGGAGGACATATACTTCATTACAGGATTGTCCCGATGGGGAGAAGTGGTGAACCTATGTTCTCGTGGGCCCGGAGGTGGCCTCACCATTAATGAGTATATTGCTGTATACTATTATCTGGACATGGAGAAGGTTGGGAGTCAGATCCCAACAAACTCCATATAGGTACTAGGCTTGAAGGCCATACTATTGGAACTCGGCAAGATAGCAGGGCTAGCCTCACTCCACCAGGCATCGCGACCCTTGATGTTCTATGCAGTGGAGTGCATGAGACCCATAGTTTATTATTGGAGTACTGTGCTGTTGAGTAACATGAAGCAATAGCTCAATGACTACAAGATGGGAATGGTATGAAACTTTGGTTTTGAAAGTATACTGAGCATGTTCTTCTTCGAGCGTGTTCCAGGGCTCATCCCTAGAGTTGAAATTCCTCCTCATGGGGTTCGATATCTGGCCCAAAGATGTTGGGAAGATGCAATGTGCAAACTGGGTGGAGGTCGGGTGTTTAACCCCTACCCAGCTGATTTCTTTCCATGGTGAGAGCGACAGATAGTTGTCATCGATGATTACCCCTATGCGGGGATAGATTTTCGGGGAGATCCCGACATGCCCCTACCACCAAGATTAGCATACGGTGACATTGGTAACGAATCCCAACCCTCTTTTTATGTTTTTTGAATTATTTCATTTTTTTGTGTTTTTTGATATATGGAACCAAAAGACATGTTTTTGCGTGACAACACATAGTGAAAATCTGTCATATGTATGCAGATGTAGGACCACGGTGGTTTGATGGTTTCCCTCGTCATAGAAAAAGGGGATGAGGAGATGAAATTATGGGTGTGGATGCGGAGCAGATGCTCCAAAGCATCCACACAAACTTTGTGTGGCTGACACATAGGGTACCCATGGCGCAAGTCAAGGACTTGCTTGAGGCCATGTAGCGTCAGGTGGTGGGTGTACCATGAGCATGGGTACGGTTGTTTCGATGACTAGCTAGAGCTATGGTGAATTTCCATGAATAGAACCCCCCTCCTCCTCCCCAAGCTTAGATACCTAGGAGTGACACATTTTTTTACTACCATGTATTATATTTTGGTGGCTTAGAAGCCCCATTTTGTATTATGACACTTATGTATTATGACGTCACTTTTTGGATGTTTAATGAAAAACTTTTATGATGATCGATTTTATTTATTTACATGTGTAAAAATGTATGTTTGTGATGAGCTTATGTTCTATGAAACAAATGCCAATATAACACATAGTTAGCATATGAGTCAACAACTTGATTATAAATTCTTGGAACATGTATGTATGTTATGTTGTCAAATTGTCGTTCTAACAATCTCACATGTAAGAATATTTGTAATAATGTTGGATCCATAACATGATAGAATCCATTCAGCTGTGACACTATTAACTGTGAATCAAGACGTACCTGAAGAGAGAGAACACCATGTGAAATGGCATCCTATAGAAGCTTGATAGCGGCACTATACTCAGCAACATTGTTTGAAGACGGCTATAAACATACACCTCCTGAAGGCAATACCTGACATGTAGAAGTATAAATCACCCAAGTAGTAGAGGCTGAGTGTTGAGTGTGACGGCTAGCACCATCAACGAATCCCATATAAATGGAAGACTCCATTGATATCTGCCATAAGAAACAAAAGCTAATCAACAAACCCGATCACCATAAGAAAAACCTAACTATGCAAAATACTGTACAATAATATACAATAATCATCCTTGACTGAGGATCATGCATAGTACTTTTTAAGATAGAGCCCATTTCTAGGCTCCACCAAGGCTGTCCCCTCGTAGTCTACTAGATCATAGGCACCCTTCTCTAACACATGTTTGACAACGTAAGGACCATGCCACATGGGGTTAAACTTTCCTGCCCCCAAGGTTTCTTTAGCTTGATCCCATAAAAGGACCAAATCTCCTTCACTAAACTTCCTCAGACGGACAAATTTATCATACTGGACCTTAACGTGATGCTTATTTACTTCTAAAGCCACTAAGGCATCTCGACGCTGCTCATCAAGATGCTCTAAGTGGACCAAACGTTCCTTGAATGGGGAAGTGTCTGGTAAAAGCTCTATGGATAGCTTCAATGAAGGGATTTCACATTCAACTGGCAAGACAGACTCCACTCCATATACAAGCTGATATGGAGAAAAACTAGTGGTAGTATTAACCGCGGTTCTATAAGCCCACAAAGCAGGATATAACATGATATGCTAGTTGGTCTTTCTTTGTGCGATGGTTCATTGGAGAATGTACTTAAGTGATTTGTTCACTACTTCAACTTGTCCATTCGCTTGAGGGTAATAAGAAGAGGAATTATCCTGCTTATACCCTAACTTCGAGGCCAACTCTTCCATCATTCGATTATAAAAATGCCTACCATGGTCAGTGACAAGCTCCTTCAGAATACCAAACTGAGTAATGATCCGGTTGAATATGAAATGCGCGGCTGTCTCATCGTCAAATTTAACTATGGGCATAGCCTCAACCCATTTCATGAAATAGTCAACATCCGCTATAATATGATGATGCCCCCCAGCTGAAGCTAGGTTGCAATACATGAAATCAAGTCCCCACTTAGTGAAGGGACCGGCGGTGATAATTGGATGTAACGGGGTAGGATGTGAGCGTATATTGCATGCAAACACCTGGAAAGGGTGGCATTTCTTGAGAGCATTGACATAATATTTAATGATCGAAGGCCAAAAATAACCAGCTCTCAAGATTTTTTGGGCTATAGAAAGCCCAGATAAATGACCACCACATGCCCCTCTGTGGCAATCATTCAACACAAGCTCAGCCTCCTCATGATTTAAGCAAGGATGTAAAATGGAATCTACCCCATGGCAGTACAATGTGTTATCCACTATAAGGTAGTTCTTGGATACATGATGTAACCGTCATCGTTCATCCCATGAAAGGTGAGTAGGGACCTTCAATGTTTGTAAATATATGATGATATCCCCATACCATGGATCCAAAGTTGGGATCAGGAAAATGTGCTCATCGACAAAGGTATCTTCACAAACTTCCTCATCCTCCTCGCTTGGGAAATTAGATATAAGCTCCGCAAAAATCAATGATTTTTTCGATTTTGCCGAAACAAACTCAAGATTGAATTCATGCAAGATGACAATCCACTTATTATACTTTTCCCTGATCATCTTTATAGTGAGGACGAACTGAAATGGATTAACATGGGCTACCAACAAGGTCTGGCAAAGGAGAATGTAGTGTCTGAATATTTGAACCGCATGAACGGCAGCTAAGGCAATTTTCTCCACATGGGAATAACAGATCTTCACATCTACAAGGTTTCGGCTCAAATAATATATGACATGCTCATGGATCTCCTCATCCTCTTGAACCAAAACCATACCAATCGTCTCCATGGATGCGACCACATAAAACAAAAAGTCATGGCTATAGTTGGGTGGACTAATCACAGGGCCAATGCTAAGGCTCGTTTAAGTGCATCAAAGGACTCCTAGACTTGCTTATCCTAGAAAAAGGTAGTGTCCTTCTTCAAAAGACGCATAAAGCCTTTATTCAAATTGGCAAAATTAACCACGAATCTCCGTAAGAAATTTGCCATGCCTTTCAAACATTGAATATGTCTAATGTTTCTCGGGGGAGACAATTGAAGTATTGCCTCAACCTTTAAGGGATTGACTCTTATACCCTCCTTGGAGACAATGAACCCTAACAAGCTACCAGAATTCATGCAAAAGATGCATTTATGAGGATTTAACCTAACCAAATAATGGCAGCATCTTTTGGACACTAATCTCAAATGGTAGGAATGACGCATCCTCTGATGAGAATTTGCAGTAAGGTCATCCAAAAAGAATTCAATAATCGATTTGAGATCATGGAAAATCAAGGTCATAGCCCACTGAAATGTGGCTTCGACGTTTTTAAGGCCAAAAGGCATCTTTCGATATGCAAAGGTACCCCAAGGAAAAATAAATGCAATTTTATGTTGGTCCTCGGGTTTGATCTGGATCTGATTGTATCCGAAAAAACCATCCATAAAGGAAAATACCTTGCTTCCCACACACTCATCCAAAATTTGATCAATAAATGGTGTGGGAAAATTATCCTTAGGACATGCACGATTCAAGTCACAGAAATCAGTGCATATACAGATCGCTCCTTGCTTCTTATCAACCAGAACAAGGTTTGAAACCCACTCCGTCAAGGGAACGGGATAGATAAAACCGACATTTAACAATTTTTCTATCTCTACCTTAATCGAGGGTGATTTTCTAGGATCCACCGCATGCAAGTGTTGTCGAACAGGCTTAGCATTGGGATAAGTTTTAATTTCATGTTCAACAATGCGAGGGTCAATACCTGGCATTTCCTCGTATGACCAAGAAAAGACATCACGAAAATCTTTGAACAGCTCGGTATACTCTTGAATCTCAGCATGGGAATATTCTTCCCCAATATAGACATTCTCAATCTTGCCAGGATCGTGAGAGATATTAATGATAGGAATGGTAGGAGATATATTCGCCATGTTTCCATCAGCCATCGGACCAAGAGAGTGCAATGGAACCACGGGACGACCAATTCTCTCACTATGAAATCCCTAAACTCTTCACATTCCAAATGGTCAAGCTTAGGAATAAAATAATATCTGTGATGGAACTCTTGCCAAGGTGGCTCAACCCCATACATGGCCTCAATAATAGCTTCATCTGATGGAAAAACACTATCAAGGAAATCATGTGCGTGAGAAGACTCAACTGCCCATGAAGGCAGCACATATGGGTCCTCCTCCTCCATCCGTGAAGAGGAAGGACTAGGCTTTGCAACACATTCAAGATTCTCTTGGTATGCTATCATTGCTGCAGGAAACGACACGTCCGTTTCGATAGGCTTACTCGAAGGACTTGGTGTAGGAAGGATCCAAGGATCTTCCATATGGGTAGTGTGAAAAGCCACCAAACTCAATGAAGACAAAGCCCCACCAGAACTAGACCCGATCATAAGAATGGGTGCAGGACAACTAAAGGTTCCCATAAGGGATGGAGACATTCCAACACCCACACTCCTAGTTGTCGGCTGAGAATGATCAATAATCAGGATAGAAGCTCCCGGTGATGCAGTAACACTCGAATTTTTGAATGATGTCTGATCAATCGTAACAATATTCCCATTAAATGGAATGCATACAAGTTGAAATAGAGAAGAGGCTACGGCTTGCATACTATACATCCAATTCCTACCCAGTAACAGATTGTAATGAAGGGGCGCTTCAACCACCTCGACCTCGATCGCAACGGTCTTCCCTCCCAAATGGACCTTAAGATAAGGAAGAATTTCGTGCGGCCGAAATGATCTACTATCAAAAGAAGTCAACATGGTAGCGGATTTAGACAACTCAATGGAACCCAAACCCTTCCAACACGATAATGACATTATGGAACCAACAACACCTTTGTCAATCATAGTGCATTTGATGGTCATGTTAAGACATTCTACATGAATCAAGAGAGACACATAGTAAGGAAAGCAAGGCTGTAATTCTGTAGTTTCAAATTTGATGATGGAGGAAGATTTATTATCATTAACACTAAGAGTAGAAAGCAAATCATTCCTTTGCGAAGGACAACTCTAAAGTACTTCAAGTGTAGACATCGCACAAGGAGTGTGGCCCAAATCCTTGACAACTGAATAGTTTTGGGGGGCTCGGGCATTAGGATTGTGTTCTGAATGATTTAGGACTCCGTTAGGAATGTGAGGTGTGACTTCAAGTTTATCCACAAGGTTTTCAATACGCAAAGGACTCCTGGGTGGGGCAGGTTCCTTTCCAAGGTCTGGTTGTGACGAACCATAGTACTTCGCATGAGTCACAACTTTAGCAGCATGCACCATATTGATGCAACCATAACCACTACTGGCTTCTGGTGGATCTTGATCTCCACCAGACTAATCATGGGTCCTCGAGTTCATGTTTTGATTATGTGGTAAAGGGTTGGTCAACACAACTGGGCCCTGTGCTATGAACCTCGAGGCGTCTTCCATACAAGGGCACAAGTGAGTGAGGTGGTCATCCTCACACAACTTGCAAGGAAACTTAACCTTACATTTAGATTGCTTGTCCCCCCCCAAAATTGCGGGAATTATTGTCATTAAAATTGGAATTTGTATTCCTATTCCCACCCTTACGATTGTTCTCACCCTTTTTCTTATTCTGGGTTGCTGGTTACCCTTATGGTCCAACGATTGCACTGAAAGCACATTCGCCATTTGGGTGGGTTGAGACGAAGCCGTGGCTTGTCCCAAGGTAGATTGGTTGATAGACAATTGACTCACCTATTGCAAAACTAAATCCATAGGTTTGGTACTCGTACAACCAACAATTCCATCGGGATGTGGTCCAGGTTTGACCTTAGGGTCGAAACTAGAATGCAGAGTGTTAGGAATGATCTCATATAACAATCCATATTGAGCATAAATCAAATCCAATTCTTGCACCCTAAAAATGTCTTGTTCCTCATTGTGAACTCCGAACATAGAAACATCCTTTTCTATATAAGGCAGTAACGATATAAGGAACCACTCGAGGAGAAACTCCAGTGGTATGAAGGCTTTAATCTATCTCTTCCGTCTACGCCACTCTTAGATATGGTCCAAGATATGCATGGATTTGTCTTGTTGAAATATTGACAAGAGTTTTGTACGAACATTGTAATGCATTGGTAGTTGGAAGTGATTGAGAAAAGTCATAGCTAGGTCATCGAACAACACGAATGCCCCCCTAGGTAACTCTATGTACCATTTCGCTACAAGCCTGGTGAGGGTGCATTGAAACAGCCTTAAATGGATTGTATCATCATGTAAGGAATTAGAATAGCACCAAAGGTGAAATGTAGTAACATGTTCACTAGTATCATCGTGTTTGAGGGAAGCTTGGTAGGGACAGCCGGCCAAGATGGGTCATGAGATACCAGATCGTTTGTTAGTCTCGACAAGTTAGGTAAATTTAACGTTGTGAGGAAAGGGAGCATAGGTTGAGTAGGTTGATTCCACGCTCCCTAATAGTTTTGGTTCACATAATACTGACTACTGTAACCACCATGGCTGTGGCCATAGTATCCTCCTCCCATTTGACCCGTGTAGGGTGGCATGGAAGCACCATAATGTGGTGTACCTTGAATATTTGGAGCTACAAAGCCATAATTCAGGGAGTAAGCGGGTTGTTGATACTCGTACCCATAAGGTGAATAACTCTGTCCATACTATGGTCCATAATATTGTGCATGAGAAGCTTTATAAGATGTCCCATGGGATGTCCCATGAGAAACTCCATAAGTAGGAATATGGGGAACTCCCTGCGATAGACCATAGGATGTTCCAGAAGTAGGAATATGACCTCACGAGACAATAGGAGGTACTTGATTATGAGACATGACTACATGAGTAGCAGTAGTACGAACATGACTAGTAGCAACATTTCGGCCTGAAGGACCACTTGAATGAGGGGGAGGAATAGCATTCGAAGAACTAGGAATAGAGGATGAAGGGACATGTGAAGTGATGTAAGTGGTATTCCCTATAGTCACTTGTCTTAGTTCTGGTATCTGAATAGGACTACTAACACAAGGTCTAGGATGAACATGTGATGTAGCTTCCACTGCCGGGATGGAGGGTGCAATGTGACTCACGTTCCCAAATCTCTCCACATGGAAACAAATAGGAGTGCCCCCAGGTGTAGTGTTAGGTTAAAATTCTGACTCGGCATGCTGTGCCGGATCATGTGTAGGGATACCAGACATTCCATAACTAGTGCTTACAGGTTCATGGTGAGTCTCATCGCTGAGAAACCAATACCGACGACCTATGAATGAGGGATCATACCTAGAGTGTGTAGGTATATCAAGTGAAGGATAATATATAGGAGTAGGATCTTCTTCCCCAACCTCGTGAGGTGGTGAAGACAACTCAGGAATTTCATTTTCATGATCTCCCATAATGTGTGAATCAATGTGAGAAGTAGTCCACCTGGACGGTCTATTTCTCTCTCCCAAAGGAGGAGGATATGTATGTAATGTCTCGGTTTTGACCCCGTTACATTAGATGTATATGATGTATAAATTGTAAATGATTAGGGTGTGGAGCTAAAGGCCAAGGCCCCACCATTGATCGGTTATGTTATGTTTTGGATTTGAATTGTCACCGATGGTATATCGGGGCATGCGACATATATTATGATGGCCATCATGTAAATATGCATCTATAATTAAAAATGAACCTGACCAGCTACGATCGTAGCAACTAAAATGAGAAAGGGGCATGATTTTCACAAGGATAGGGGTGGGGGAAATTGTCAACCTTGGCCAATGAGAGAAAAACCCATATGTCTTTTTCCTTTGTTTTATTCCAACCACTTTCATTAAGAAAGGCTACTGGTGGTTGAGGCAGTTATGGTCTTGGAAGTGGGGTGTCAGGACTGTCAGTCCTCACTCACACGCACACTCTACCCACAATTTTACTGTTCATCCTCTCAAGTAGATCTTCTTCTCTCCACGACTGTGCTGAAGGCTCACGCACTTCCAATTTTCGCATCCTTCCTATTGTTTGTTCATCCACGAACAAAAATGAAGCTATTTTTCCTCACGCAGGACCTCCATTATCTGTTCATTCCTCACAGGGTCGGATTGTTTTCCACGCACAGGATTTTCCTGGTTTTTATCCACGTATTTTTCCTCTGCGGATCTACAGATGGTTTGGCTGTATTCTTCCCTCACGGACTGATTTGTAGGTCCTGCATTGTCGTTTTCATTCACGCCCATGCTGGGGCACTATAATCTCTTTCCCAGCATGGTCTATGTATGTTTTCCCGGTGACTTCATTGCCCAAGGATGGGTCGAGTTTTCCCCACGTTGTGAGCCACGTCCACTGATGAATTTCAGGGGCTATTAATTTCCCCAGGCCATGAGCTGTGTTTGCTATTACGTTTGGGGACTGCTATAGATGGTTTGAAGTCATTTTCCATGGTTTAAGCTGTGATAGCTAAATTGATTGCCTAAGTGCAATGGTTGGTATTCGGACTGTATTGGGAGTAGGGATGGGGGCTTAGTTTTGCTTGATAAACCTGGTGGCTGGAAACCGCACAGACAAAGCTAGAGGGCTGGCCTTCTTCTCCATCACCCCTGAATAACACTGGAAGGGAATGCAGGGCCTGAGGGACTGTGTAGCAGAGAACAGACTGATTCCTTGTGTTGGGTGTGTTTGGGTGTCTTAGAGGTCAGGCTAGTTCTGGTGTAGATGTTCTTGGCTCTGTAATGAGCTCACCATCTTAGCATTGAGCCTTTCCCAACTCCTTGATGGCCTGATAAACCCAACTTTGTTGTCTTGGATGTGTGTTTTTGTGTATCCTTGGCTACGTGTAAGCCTGCTGTTCCCTTATTCCTTGGAGAATCATTCCCAGCTTAGGGGTGGCAACGTTGTTGAGAGATTAAGGAGCACGCTGGCCTATGTTTGGGTGGAACGTTGCAGCAACATAGATGGTTGCGGAATGAATTCATCTTAAGATAAGTAGTCTTGTCCATTTTTACTTCTGCAACTATATTTACTATTAATGAATGTAATGAACATGTCGAATGCTTGTAGAAATGTATGTGGTTTCCGCTGTGTAGGACAAATGAATGGAATCTGTGCATGGTTCACTACAATGCATTTTCTTTCATCATTCTGTTTATGCAAATTTTATGCTTGTACATGTTCATGGGGATCTTAGCCCGCTGTGATTAAAGTTTGGGTCGCGTCCTCTACGCTGGTCGGAGGCACGGGGACGTGACAGTATGGTATCAGAGCTCATGTTGCAACATGGGCCTGCATGAGCCTTGAAGGATTGCAGTGACAGAGGCAGCGTTTCTTCTACCCAGCAGCAAGCAGTGGAAGACTGTAAAAATTCAAAAATTTTGTTGAAGTGTTGAACAGTCGGGCCATTAGCAAAATTGACTTCCGCCGTTGCAGAAGGGTTAGCGGTTTCTCATCCACCGTTGCGGAAGTCCAAACCATTAAGTCTTCTGACGGGGAAGAATTTAGAAAATGGTCCAAGTGTTGGAACAGTCGAAAGAGCCAGTGAAAAAACTTCCGCCGTTGCGGAAGAGTTCGCGAAGTGAACTTTCACCAATCGGAAGAGAAAGTGGTTTCCCGTCCGCCGTTGTGGAAGTCCAAACCATTAAGTCTTCCAACGGGGAAGAAAATCACAGGATCTTTCCAAGTTATTTGACGTTTATCGAAAGAGAAAAGTGATTGAGCGTCCGCCGTTGCGGAAGCCAAAGTCATTTGGCTTCCGATGATAAATACCTCCGACGCCGGAATAGTTTGGAGAAAGCCCCGAAAAGTTCGTCTAAGTGTTCCGTATCGGAACAATTAGCGGAAGGGACTTCCACCGTTGCGGAAGCCAAAAGCTCTAAGGCTGCCAACGCCGATCGGGAGAAGTTAAGGTTTGGCGAGCCACCGTTGCGGAAGCCAAAGTGATTTGGCTTCTGATGTCAGAAGTCTGCCACCGCCAAAAAGTTAAAAATTTCTCCAAGTAAAGAGAGGTCATCAGAAGAAGTTATTGTTTGGAGTGCCGCCGTTGCGGAAGCCAAAGTCATTTGGCTTCCGATGTAAAAAGACTTCCAATGCCGATCGGAAGAAAGAATGGTTCCGAGAGCCACCATTGCGGAAGCGGAAGCATTATGGCTTCCGACCAGAAAGGCTGCCGATGCCGATTGGAAGGGAAAAGCATTCCAGGAGCTGCCGTTGCGGAAGAGAAAGTGGTTCGAGACCCGATTCTGTGCAAGGAAAATTTGGGTTTTCCATAAGGTTTAACCAGCGAATTTTAACTGTTTTCAGTGGGATTTTCAAGCAGTTTTCTAGTGGATTCTCATGGGCTGAGAAGGAGAGAAGTGGCAATGATCTTATGCGCCAGATTTCCCTGCAGTGGTGCAGGGAAGCCACAAGGGGGGAAATCCCCCTTGACCCCCGTCATCCCCCTCAGATAGACGTTCTTTGATGAAGAAAATTTTTTGTGTTTGGGAAAATTATTGTTTTATGGTTATTCCAAGAGAAGGTAAGTGATTCTGATTGATATGTTATGCATCTAACAATTGTGTTATTAACACGTTTGCAGAATTATAGTCACCTTCAAGAGAAGTATTCCAGGTAGTGCAGTTTGGTAAGTAAGTGGTGGTTCAGTTATGAGAACCCATGACGGATATGATGCTTGGGATTCCTACGAGCAAGCAGAAGGTGCCATGGGAGAAAATGTCCGTAATAGGAATGATGACATTGAGTCAAATGGAAGGAGATTCCAAGAGACCCCATCAGATGTTCCAGCTACCATGAGAAGCTTGATTAAAGCCCAGGAAGAGCAGCATCAGTTGAATTCTGCAATGTTGCAGAGTTTGACAGACTTGCAGAGAAAGATAGACTCTGGACGAGGTACAGCAAGACCAGAAGGTAGTAAGAGTAGTACTAGGAGAAGGAGAAGGACTTCTAGTGGGTCATCTGATTCTGAAGAATCCAGCGGGGATTCCAGTTCTTCTTCTCATAAAAGAAAAAGAAAGAGACACCATAGGGATCGCACTCGAGATGAATTCAAGAAAGCTAAACCTCCTACGTTTGATGGTGAGGTAAAGACTGGACAAGAGGGTGAAGCTTGGCTTCTTGGTATTAAGAAATACTTTTAAGTGCATGATTATTCAGGAAACATGAAGGCAAGAGTTGCCATATTCAATCTAAATGGAAGAGCATCCATTTGGTGGGAACACTTCAAGCAAGTGAAGAGGATCAGTGAAAGGAGGCTTAAGTGGAAATAGTTCAAGAAGTATTTCAAGCAGAAATACCTCTCTGATAGGTATTATGATGACAAGATTAAGGAATTCCATGAGTTGAGATTGGGACAATAGACCATGGAAGAATATGCAAATAAGTTTATGGAGTTTTTGAGGTATGTCCAGTACATCAGAGACGAAAAGGTAAAGGTCCAACGTTTTTTGAGTGGATTACCTCAGTCGTACAAAGATATAATTGAGTTTTATGAACCAAGAACTCTTGAAGAAGCGATAAGAAAGGCTAAGTATTTCTATGAGCAAAGCAAAGGTAAGCTAGATTTCCATAAGGCATGGAAGGACAAAAAGGACGAGAAGTTTGACCAAAGAAAGAAAGGTTTCAAACCTTCTAGCTTCAAGAATCAGCAGAAGCAGCCCTCCCAAGCTGCGAGTAAGCCGGTTGGAGTGATAGGAGAAAATCCTAAGGATCCACAACATAATAGAGGACCACTCTAATGTTGGAAATGTGGAGGACCCCACATGCGCAGGAATTGTCCACTCGAGAATGAGAGTGGAAGGCCAGCTTATAATTTTCAAGAAGCAGAAATAGTGGGTCAAGTAGCAAGGGCAGTCCCTAGGATTTATGCAGCACTGGAGGACCACCAAGCAGATCACCAGTCAACTGTGGTTGAAGTAGCAGGTAAGATTGTTGAGCAATCTATTTCTATTTTGATTGACCTTGGTTCTACGCACAGTTACATTACTCGTAGAGTAGTGGAGATTTGTGCTTTTAAGAAAGTAAAGCATAGGAAGTCTTGGTTAGTTCAGCTAGCCACTGGAACTAAGAGAAAGGTCAGTGAAATGATAGAGAAATGTCCATTGGTCATGAATGGGTTGGTCACTTGTATAGACCTGAATGTGCTACCACTTGGTTCCTATTATGTTATCATTGGAATGGATTGGTTAGAAGCTCACAGGGTAAAGCTTGATTGCTACAATAAGACTTTTGAATGCATGAATGAAGAAGGAAACCTAGTAGTTGTGAAAGGCATTCCAAAGGTGATTTCAGTGAGGCAGGTTTCAGCAATGCAGTTAAAGAAGTTCTATAGAAAGGGTTGCCAGTTGTATGCAGCTCAGATTTTGGAAACATCAGGAAATGAAACTCCGAGGTTGGAGGACTATCAGGTGTTACTGGAATTCAGGGATGTGTTTCTTGATGAGATTCCAGGGCTTCCTCCAAAGAGGGACATTGACTTCACAATTGAACTTGTGCCAGGAGCAGCACCAGTGTCCAAGGCACCCTACAGAATGAGTACACCGGAGATGCTAGAATTGAAAATGCAATTGCAAGAGTTGTTGGAAAAGAAGTATATCCGGCCAAGCGTGTCCCCTTGGGGAGCGCCAGTTTTGTTTGTAAAGAAGAAAGATGGTACACTCAGGTTATGTATTGACTACAGGTAGTTGAACAGGGTTACCGTGAAGAATAAATATCCTTTGCCTAGGATTGATGGCCACTTTGACCAAATGAGGGGCGCAAAGGTATTTTCCAAGATTGACTTGAGGTCTGGTTACCATCAGGTGAGAATCAAGGATGAAGACATTCATAAGACAGCCTTCAGGATGAGGTATGGGCATTATGAGTTTGTAGTGGTACCGTTTGGTCTCACGAATGCACCAGCTACATTTATGTGCCTCATGAACAGTGTCTTCAGTAGGTATTTGGACAAGTTTGTGCTTGTTTTCCTTGATGACATTCTCGTTTACTCTAAGAATGAGGAAGAGCATGAAGAGCATTTGAGACTGACATTGAGTTTGCTCAGGGAGCATCAGTTGTATGCAAAAATGAGCAAGTGTGACTTCTATAGAGATAGAATTTAGTATTTGGGACACATTATCTCAGAGGAGGGTATATCTATGGACCCTAAAAAGATAGAAGCCATTACGAATTGGCCTACTCCAAGAAATGTGACAGATGTAAGATCTTTTATGGGACTTGCAGGATACTACAGGAGATTCATTGAGGGATTTTCCAAAGTTGCACATGCTATCACTTCTTTGCAAAAGAAGGGGATGAAGTTCGAATGGACATCGAGATGTGAAGAAAGTTTCCAGCGGTTGAAGAATATTCTCACCAGTGCACCAGTATTGAAGATTGCAGATCCAGAGAAATATTTTGTGGTGTGTGCCGATGCATGCAGACAAGGGCTTGGAGGAGTCCTTATGCAAGACAACCACATGATATGTTATGAGTCAAGAAAGTTGAAGGAGCATGAGAAGAACTATGCCACTCATGATCTAGAGCTTGCAACCATAGTACATGCTCTCAAGATGTGGAGACATTACTTGATGGGTAGGAGATTTGAGCTCAGGACAGATCATTGTGGACTGAAGTACCTATTTGATCAGCCTACTTTGAATGCTAGGAAAGCAAGATGGCTGGAGTTTTTATGTGAGTTTGATTTTGAAATCAAGCACATAAAGGGAAAAGAGAATAAGGTAGCTGATGCACTCAGCAGGAAAGTGCAAGAAATGCATGTGGCATCTCTTAGTATTTTCCAATAAGATTTGAGGTAGCAGATTGCCAATCATGTTGCCGGAGATGAATTGTATGAGCAAGTAAAAGACAAGTTGCAGCAGCAAAGTCTTGAGAAAAGGTATGAAGGATATAAATTGGAAGAAGATGGACTTCTCACATATAAAGGTAGAATTTATATTCCAGATGTAGCAGATTTGAGGAGAGTTGTTATGGATGAAATCCATCAAGCTCCATATTCTGGTCACCCAGGATATCAGA
>LPNX010764374.1:245087-280881 GCA_001517045.1 Pseudotsuga menziesii
CAGTTCAAAATTTACAAGGTGTATATGACTTTCAATGACCTCAATATAAAATATATGTAAAGTGTCAAATATTCATCGCCACATTTCACTAAAAAGTAGAACACGTCTCCATGGATCCACCCTCTTGCATATTTTAACATGCCTTCTTCTATAAAGAATAATGCAAGGCATCCATAACTTGGGTTTAATCATCAACATTATTTAAGAGAGGGATAGTGGCACAAGATTCACAAATAAGATAGGGAGGGTCGACAACCTACGAGTAAAGGGCATTTTCTCTTAATTCATTCGATAATTAACCCTCCACCAACAATGACCATTGATAGGAAAAATTTGTAGATGATCTCTTTGTATGATGAAAGCGTGTATGAGGTCATCCCCTACAATCATTAACAAAATCCATTTGTGTCAGGTACATGGTCAATTATTAGGATGAGATAAAGAATATTACAAGGATTCTATACCACGAGGCAACCCAGTTTGGTAGTGGAATAACTACAATGCTTCTATCAACATGGCTGATTGAAGGCATCATGGATTATATTTACCTCAACACTAGCCTTGCTTGCTCAAACTAAGCTAAGCTTGTTAATTTCGATAGATGGGACTCGTGCTATGATGTTACTACATGCTTTTTCTATCAACATGACACATTTGACGTTGGCTTCATTGCCAACATAAAGTTGAAATTAGGAGATGGATGACATGTGGCATTGGTCAATGATCTAATAGGTCAAATTGTTGATGAGATAAAATGATTGATAAGTCAACAGTGTTATGGTCCAACAGTTAATTGATGGTGGTGTCCCATCACTGGCTCGAGGTCAATTCATGGAGGGATAGTGTCTTAGACATTGCATTTGATATCTAAACTAGAAAAATGAGTTATTATTTAAAAACAAAAAAACTATTGATACTTTGAGATGGTTTTGAATGTCACCCAAAGTTATGACATCCATGGAGTCCATGCACTTTTCATATGCATTGTTATCCAATTGTTAATGAATGACAATTTTCCATGACTAGCTTGTGGTCATTTCATGGAAAGCTGGTATCTTATGGTATCTTAGACATTGCATTTGGCGCGTGGTCAATTCATGGAGAAATGGTATCTTAAACGTTGCATTTTGCATCTAACCTAGACAAATAAGTTATTTGTTAAAAAAACTCAAAAAAATATTATAATTTTAAAATGGTTTTGAATTATGACCCAAAGTTATGCCATCCTTATCCTTAAAATTAGAAGTTTATTGTTATGTTTTTTTATATCATGAACAAGTAAATAGAGATGCCAACTATTAAATTTATTAAATTTAAAACTAATTGTTATGTATATAAATTTTACTTTTATCTCTCAATTATACATTTTATGCATCATTGATGTTGAATGCCCATGGTGGTGGCACCATCCATGGAATGTTGGTTGTATTTGCAGGCCCTCTTCAGACCATAATCGACTTGGGTGATTGGGGTTTTCAGAATTAGCACACCTACTCATCGATCCAATGGACTGGGTTTTCTCACCTACACTTGCCTACTCCTAGATTCGATGGCTTGGGGTTTGTTCACCTATGCCTACCTGCTCACAGATTTGATAGGGTGGGGTTTCTCCAACGGATGCACATTATCAATGTAGGGTCTACGATTTTGGTGAATGATGTTGGTGGGGCATTTAGCTAAGCTTGCTCACAGATTTGATAGGGTGGGGTTTCTCCAACGGCTGCACATTATCAATGCAGGGTCTTCCTACAAAAACAAATAGAACCATATAGAATGAATAATAATCCGGGCCTCTGGGCTTGCATGTTTGTCGCACCTGGGAATGCGTAGCAGAAGTTCATACTATCATTACAGCTTGACTCAACACAAATATCGGTAAGCTATACCATAACAAAATACTTATAGAAACGATGGAGTTCACAGTATAAGATATGGTAGACAGAATCAGATTTGGGGATTCATGGGTTCCTGCGTTTTTTGAGTATTGGTATAGTTTTTTCATTGATTTGAGGGCTTGACCGTTGATGGCATTGTATTGTATTGTAGTACTCGATGACAGTGGAGCTGGTTGTGATGATGGCGAAGGAGAAATAGGAGAATCTCGTGAACAGTGAAGTATTTTGAGGTGAGGAATGTGGGTAGCCTGTGTTTGAATCCTCAATAGTTGTCCGCGTTGATTATGATTATTACTTGTGTGGTTTTGTTTTTATGAGAATGGGAACAGGGCGTAGAAAATCCAAGGAAGAAGACGATTCGTCTGAGGATGCTGGATCATTCTCCCTTTAAGGTATGGCTGGAAAACACTCTGTAGGATTTATAGTTTGCACACCATATGTTTGATGAAATTCCTGAGAGAGCAAACCCTCACTGTTGTTTATTGATACTATCGGTACTGCATTTATGTGTTTAGGGGCAGGAATGGGTATAATCAGGTTTTAATCTAATATAAATTTCATTTTTTGTTTCAAAACCTTGTGTGTCCATGCGTGGACAGGTTCGGTACAGAACCAGGGCTTGAATTGGTTCAAGGGCTGGTTCAGAGGCTTAGGTGGTCTGACTGGTTGAATCGGTTGGTGCTAGTTCTGATTTGGCTAGTTTAAAAAACACGACTATAATAGGTGCAAACCCTCAACAAACCAACAATGGCCTCATTGGGAGGAACCGGTTGAGGTAATGACAATGGCCTCCAAGGAGCAGTATGGAAGGTAAGAGTACTAATCTCTACTAGGAATAAAATCAGTGAACTCCTGGACCTGGAGACATAGTGAAACCAGTGCAAAATTGACCTCAATCTGGAAAGGGTTCAGGTTCTCTGGACACTGTGTTGGGGAATAGTGTTTTTCCACTGAATGATGCGGCATAGCAAGAGAACCTGGACCCTCTTTGTCTTAGCCCAGTCCTCTAGTAAACTTGGTTGCCAAACTTTGGAGCTGTGCAAAACTCTGGGCTTGGTAATGCTATCCAAGAGCTCCATCTTGGATGGGATGTCTTGAAAGAGGTGCTGAACAAAATATATGAAAAACATGGGAGGATAAAATAATGTTTCCTTTTGTATTTCAAAAATTGTGTTCAATTTTCAAAGACTTCTTTGGTGAGCATCGATCTAAGTAAATTTTCCAATTAAGCAACAGTACCAACTGCTCCGTATGCTTATCTCACACAACTTTAAAACTTTTCTGTATTACTGGAACTGGATCCTGCTGATTCAGAAGCTAAAAGTAAAATTGATGCTTAGGGCTGACTACGAGGCATTTACCAGTACTTTCAGTGAAACAGTTGGGTTAATGTTTTATCTTCGTGGAGTCAGTGCAATATACTTTTTATTCAGTAGACTATAAATCAAAATTGCAAATGAACCTTTATTCGTTGGTAGAAAAGGTTATTGTTTGGTTACCAATAGCATATTGATATCTGATTGAAAGATGAATTCTGTAGATAAATGTTACTGTCAAATTCGGGTAGCTTTTAATCACTTTCAGGAGTTGTTTTACTCACTGCATGAATATTCAATTAGAGTCTATATCATAGAGAATAATCATGATTTTAGTGTAGAGATGTATACATATCTACCTTGATCTCTAAACAGTATAGAGATGTATGCAACTCTTTTAGAATTTCAATGTTTTTCATCATGATTATTACCTAAATCCATTTGCCATTTGTCACAGGGCCTGTATATTGATGCCCTTGGAACTTTGGTCTGTAGTTGCAAGCTTTAGAGTAGCTATGAAGCTTGTTTCCAAAACCTTGATATTAAATGCTTGAAAAACATAGAGAATTAAGCTATGCATTGCAGCTTGCCCATGCATGTAACGTAATAAATAACCTTTTCGTCCAATTAGTTTTTATGGCCTAATTAAAGTGTGTAGTCAATTGCATTTGAAAACTTGAAGTTAAGAGTATTTACATGGACACATATACTATATGAGATTACATGTGAGAAAACAAAATAGTATGCATCTGGGTTATCCTAAGGTATTCTTGGGTCTATGCAAGTCTGTGGTAACCTTTGTGCTATTGTAGTTGCTATACGGCATCAGATAGCTAAGACACACTCTAGGTACTTCCCTCGATTCTTCAACTGTAAATTATTGTGATAAATTAACTTCATTTGTTAGCTATATAGTGATCACTAATTTCTTTTTGTTGTTATTTCCATTTGATAGGACAAGCAATAGAAACTTGGTCATTAAAAATAGCTACGATATGCAACTCCACAAAAACAAGAAAGGAATCTTGATCTGCATTAGTATTCTCCCTCAAAATTAGGTGAACTGTTTGGAATAGTACGTGACTCAAGCAAAAATATGAAAGGCAACTTCTCTTGATTGACCATCTCTTCTTGCACCGTTTCTTTATGTACAGAATGCCTGAAAATTGCTTCATTCATTCTTAAGCAGTTTGGTGGTAAGTTGTAACTTTTGGAGTTACCTTGGCAATAAGACTAGTGTTGTCTTTCTAGGAACTAGTTATTATGAATCATCATGGTCTAGCTGCTGATGATTTTTCTCGTAACAAATCTCTTTGCGTATGAAGGAGACAAAATACTAGGATTAGAAAAACCAGGTTAGGCAGACTTGGTGAATTATTCCTTCATTGATTTGCCTAAGGCATTAGAGTCAATTCTCTATATAAATGAAATCATTTATTTTCAAAATCTGTTGTTCACAGTTAGAAGATGAACATCCCCACACAAATTCTTAGGAAATGCTTGCTTAGTGAATTAGGCCTGAAATGCATTTACCTATTGTTTGTTTCAGAGCCTTTGTTGTGTGTGTAAATGAAATTTCTCGGTTCAATTGGAAATCATGACAATCGCCTCGCAAAATTCTCAAAATAACCCTATGCTTATTAGGCATATACATTCTCATCATGCCTTTTGGAGGTCCACATTGGCCACTTGTGAATTTTCAATTATCATGGTCTAGCTGCTCATGATTTTCCTCATAGCAATTCTGTGTGTGTGAGTGAGCTAATGTACTAGGATTAAAAAAAAACCAGGCTAGGCAGACTTGGTGAAAGCCTATTGCATCAGGAAATTGATCCCATCCAGACGATTTCTGCCATGGTGTAAAGAGCCTCCCTTCCCTTGAATTTGCAGCAACACCCTTATTTTGATCTTGGTGGCACTTCAGTTCAACCTCCAAACTTATATATTCGCCTAATACTTCAGTAGTTTGAGAAACATCGCCATCGGCTTTATGTTTTTGTTTCTCAGTAGCATGTTGAATATCTAGTTCTGCTTCCATTGATTCACATTTAGTGTCTTCTTCCCCAGCTTGACTGACTTGAACAACACCGTCAAATTGTGAGTGATGTTCCTCATGATGACTATCAGTATCATATTTTTCTTCCATTTCAGACTGCTGGTCATCATCCCAGTTTTTTTCATGCTCCGCATCTTTCCCTCTGTCATCCAAATCCATGCCAAGATCATCAGCATATCTACCATCGAAATCACCATAATCAACATGTTCATCTTCCAGTTCTTCCCCTGTATCTTCTTTAACCCAAGTATGAAGCCCTGTTTCTCTGTATTCTCCTTCTTCAACTTGATGCTCATTTTCAGCCTGTTCAACAATCTCCTTTCCAGTATCTGAAATATTATTAGTATCTGAAACAAGTTCGTATTCATCATCATAACCATCAAACTCAGAGTCACCACCATAGGCAATTTCTATGGCATCCTCTACAGATTGCTTGTCCAATCCAAGCTCAGGGCTTCTAGGATTTTCCCTAGTGGTGTTAATATCCTCTACATAAGCATTAACAGCACAGATAGTCACATCATTTGCATCATCAACAATGCTGTCCTCATTGACAGTTTTGATAAGTTGTTGATACCTGGATGGAGAAGATGGGAAGTTTATTTGCACAAGATCAGGATTTTCATTATTTGTTTCAGGACCACTTGAGTTTCCCTCATAACTAGTGCCATCAATAGCTTCAAAATTATCTTTTGCAGGTTCTTTATCTTGCTTACAATCAGTAGAAGACTCAGTTTTATCAAACATATCTACATTGTCATCAATCGGAGTATTATCTAACTGACTGTCACTTTGCAAGCACTGGTCTGTTGCCAAAAGACAATATGAAGGTTTCTCTACAAAATGTCTATCATCTTGGGCATCAACACCAGAAACATTAATAACTGATTCACAAGCTCCTCCTAAAGGTGCTATGGAGAGGTTTAGTTCCCTTTCAGCAACTGATTCCTCTGATAGTGAAACACTCCGATACATATATGCAAGGTTCATCTCACACTGGTTGTGAATGGCATCGGGCCGAAGTCTGAGAGACATATCAAGTTCTGAATCCTTTCCAGAAGCTGAGCTTTCTGAGAAATTCAGTGCATTATTATCTTGGTCTGCCTGTAAAACCTTGCTCAGCATATCCTGCTCAGACTTTCCAGTATCATGCTTAGCTTCTGAAGCTAATATGTGTACCTAAATCCCATCCAAATGTTCTGAGTTCTTATTGTTTGCAGCGTCTGCAGGTAAAAATTCAGATTTAGAATATGTATTTACAACTTCTAGTTGCTTTTCCCAAGAATCCATAGGGGTATTCAAGTCCCAATGGGTCCTATCATCATTGAAATAGCCAGAATCCAACCTCAAAAGAATTCCTTTCTCTTGTTTCTCTCCATCTTCCTGTAAACCTACAGCAGAGCACTCCCCAGCTACAGAAGACATTTTACTACAGCCAGTTGTCTCTAAATGAGTTCTAGATCCTAGAGCAATAGATTTACAGCATAGGGCTAACTCCATTGATTCCTCTGTCTCCATGCATGTAATGTTATCTATTCTACTCATATTATTACAATCTGAAATACCCTTGATTACATGGATTTCATTCTCTGCAGTGAGTAACATATCACTCTGTAGCACATGGTCTTGTCTCCTAAAATCTTCTTCTTGTTTCATAGTGTCCATGCATGAATAAACTTCTTGTTTATTATCTTGACTACCAATATCACCATCATTCAATATTTCAGGTGTAGGCTTAGGAGTCTTGAATTCCATCAATTCCACTTTGGATACTCTGTCTTCCAAGCTGTTGCTCCCTGGTTTACCTATAGAAGCAGACATTGGAAACCTTGAATTTCCTGACAAATTAGCAATGCCAATATCCTGTGGAAAATAACCTACTAAACTAGGAATTTTCAAGGTATTTGCATTCAAGGGCTGAACAACAACCTCTGTGTATTTCTCGTGGAGAGATTCTCCTATAAAAGCCATACCTTCTAGCACTTGTTGTCCCCCCTGCTCTTGCTTTGCAGATGGTAATCCTTTAGAATGAACTAAAGAGGCAGCAAGCTCTGGAGAAGATGATCGCAATGGAGAAGCTGGAGTTGGGGATGGAGGTGGAGGAGAAGGGAGCTGGAACAATGTATATTTCCGCTTTTTTATGGGAACACTTGCAATAGCATCATCAAATCGCCGAGTGGGAATAGTAACTCCAAGCTGCTCATAACAAAAATAAACATAAACTATCAGCCAACTGTTGAAAACTAAAGCTTGTTATGCTATGAACACAGTTATATCTAAATAATAAAGCAAAATGCACCTTTTTAGACCCAGAAATTGAAAAATCATCCTTTTGTGGATCCTGTACAGCTTTCCTGCCACTCTCTTCATTAAATATTTTCAGAGGCTAGATGTTAGAGAGATTGGCTTTCCCCACTCCCCCATTGGTTAGGTCACTAGAAACTTGTTTTACTCCCTTCTTTTGAGTGGCATTAGTAGTGTTTCTTCTGAAGTTTGGATTTACTCCAGTTGGCTTTGAAGACCCTTCTTCTGGTGAGCCTATAATCATAGTGCCTCTACCACCGCAGACCTTACATGAAGCTGGTGCCTGGTTGTTTCCTCTCTTGAAAGTTGCTAGTGATGCAAAAACACAGGAGGGATGGGCAAGAACTGAAGCTCCGTTGCAGTTGCAAGGATGTATCTGCATCCATATTTGTGAAGATTAGTAGCTAGCACTGATAAATAAAACTTAGAAATCACATGGAGCAAGGCCAGTCTGTTACAAAATCTGGAAAGTAGGATTGCAACTTGTGAGACCTTATCACTACTTAAAATATATGGTGCAACACTCACCATTATCTCAAATTTTTCGTTGTCCTCACATCCATAGACACTGCAAACAGACTCACTCCCTGATAACCCTACACTTTTATTATCTGTGGAGATATCTTCAACAGGAACTGCCTTGTATTCTCCCTGCAAAATGTAAGGCCCTCATATAAATCCTTTTAACCTCCAAATGCACACTACAACCTAATAAGGCTTTAATAGTGTTGCACCATGATCCCCAAAATTTTGAACTTAAGGCTTAAATTGATAATGGCGATGGAGGCCATCGACTAGATGCAATACTTTAATCAAACAAATATATCTATGGAACTCGGTATAAGAAAATCCATTTAGCTGATGTCCATAGAAGGCCCTGCTGAATGGAATGGATTCCTAGAACTAACCTACTCATCCATCCTGATAATAGTAATCTCATCCCTTTCTATCTTTTTATAGGAAAAACACTTGTAATCCTCAGATATCTGCAAGCAAAAATACATATTGTAAATATGTAGCAAATGGTTGAATTTTCAAGAGCAAATCCAACAATGAAGGTTTCTTTTGATGGTTGAGCATTTGACGTACTTTGTCATATGCAAGCTAGTTACAACAGAACATCTCAGCCCCAATTCATTACAAAAAAAGAGAAGCTAAACAGAAAACAAGTACTCAGGTGGACCGATTTCTATTCAAGCTCTTAAGAGCAAACAATAGATACCTAACCCCATTTACTCATTTGCTGCTTGCTCATTTGGTGATAAATTAGAAACATGATCACTACTTGAATGCAAAAATTAAATGTGCCACAAGTCTCATAATAAACAGAAATATTAAATGTCTTGACAAGCAAATGATAAAAATCTATTTAAATGCCTAACTTTTATGGAATAAGTTGAAAATATATTTGTAATGACTAATGCTTTTATATAATGTATTTATAGAATGCACTCTGCCATAATGGGCTAAGGACCAGGCTGGACCGTCCTTGTTGAAGCTCTCCTAGCATCCAAGTTAAATGGATCACTGTTGGAAATGTAGCTCTGTGGAAAACTTTGGATGGCTGACTGTTTGAGAGTCTTTCTTCAATACAACAACTACCCATACTCACTGTTTCTTTTGTCTAAATTTTTCTTCATAGGCACCAAGTCGACTTAGATTCTCAGAAACAGTGTCCCGAAGTGATGTAGATGAAGCCCTTGGGCTTATGCAAATGTCAAAGATCTCCTTATTTTCTGATGAAAGAAAGAAGACCGGCCTAGATGCCATATCTGACATTTATTCAATCATAAGGGATGAATACAATGGATGTCTTCTATGCAAATGCCCTGAACTGGATTTCTCGAAAGGTACTCTCCACAAACTGTATGAAGTATGAACAGTATCATTAGTTCAAATTTCCTAATCAAAGTTGGTTTAAACGCATCTTAATTGGGTTTCCCGCATGCAATCTTACACTGAAGCTCAACTAAAGGAGTGCTTGGAAGAGCATGCACCATTGAATGTGTGGCAAATTGATCCCAAATTGATCCACATTCAATACTAAGTAATGTGCATGTGAGGGGGGTATACCTTGCTTCCTAGTAATATATGTAGGTGATTTAAAAAAAAAAAAACACTAACAGACGTCGCTTAACCGACGCTTCTGTAGGTAATTTAAAAAAAAAAAAATGCTAAGAGACGTTGCTTAACCGATGGTTTAAACTGATGTCGGATAACCAACGACAGACTACCGACGCTTAAAAAAAAATCATAGTGTCGTACATGCAACAGGGAAGTGTCGAAAATCCGACAATACGGCCGTCGGATTTTTGGTCAAAATGTAGTAGTGGTAATAAAATTGTACATGATGTAAATATTGTTATTAAATCATGGTGAGGAGCTTAAGGCCAAGGCCTTGCCATCGATTTGGTGTTTTTATGTATCAATGGTTAAAGATCGATGTTGATGGTTATAGTGTTAGTCAGGAACAATACATTTTGAAATATCATGTAAATATGCAATTTAAGAAAATACCCATGACTAGCTATGCACTCCAATGAAAGATATTGGGGCATGATTTAACAATGAATAGGGAGGGGAGTTATTCCAACCCCTGATCCATAGGGTGAATCCAGATGTCAAGGGGAGGACCCTCAAGCTCTGAAATACCCTTTTTTTCCTCTGCACTCAATTACTCAATTCTTTCAGAAGTTGGTTGAGGTAGTTAATGCCTTGGGCAGGGAGAGGCATGGAAGTTGATGTCATGCCTGGGTAAGCCTGTGGTATCTGGAAAACCATATTTTTTCTTCCGAGGAAATAAATCAGAAGAATGAATTCCCATTCCATACTCCTCATTGACCGAGAATGATTCATTATTATTCGGTATTCCTCAGTCATGCAAGCAGGAAGAAAAAGAAGAGGGACTCACTCCATAATCAGTTCATTCGACCCCGATCCTCATGAAAAGAGTATCATTCTATAGACATGGGGAGAACTAGAAGAGGCATTAGTTTCTCATTCTGCAGTGTATTTTCATTTATCATTGGCCAAAACCTTGTTCTTCAGTACTATAGAGTGGTTGGGAACCATGGTAGTCTGTGTTACAGACTAGAACCCTATTTTGTTGTGTCACCTTGTGGTTTGTTGTTATGTGTACCCTGGTTTGGGTCTGAACTATATGCAAGAATTAGAAGTGGAAGATATGTAGATTTGGATTGATAAACATAGTGAAGAGAGGAACCTCACAAAAAGATAAGAGTGGATGGTGAATCTTCTATGCAGACCCTGAAGAGCACTAGAAGGGAAGGTATGGCCTGAGGAACTATGTATCAAAGAAGGGGATAGGTCCTTTTGTTGGGTGTGTAGGTATTGTGGATGCCAGGCTAGATAGATCTTGTGGAGGTGTCCCTAGCTCTGTGAATGAGCTCATTAGCTTATCAATTATTCCTTTTCACTGCCTTAGCAGCCTGATAAACCCAACTGTTAGTTGGCTTGTATGAATCTTGATGTGCATATGGACCATGTGTGAGTCACTTCCTTAGTTGCCTAATAAAAACAACAATGTGTTGGCTTGGATGAAGAGCCTAATAAACCCAACTGTTAGTTGGATTGACTGGACCTTAATGTGAATGTTGGCTATGTGTGAGTCACTTCCTTAGTAGCCTAATAAAACTAATGGTGTGTTGGCTTAGTTGGACAACCAGATAATCCCAATTATAGGTTTGCTTGGCTATGTTTTGATGTGTTTTGGCTATGTGTGAGCCTGTTGTTCCCTAGTTCCTTGTGGAAATCATGCCCAGCTCGTGGGTGGCATATGCATTGAGAGATTGATGAACAACATTGGCCTATGGTTAGGTGGAACATTGTAGCGACATAGCTAGTTGTGGGACAACTTTATCTTCAAGATAAGTATTCTCTGGTTATTAAAAATTATGCAATGTATATGTTTAGGAATTATTATAAATATGTTGAATGCTTTCTAAAAATTCAAGTAGATTTTACTGCTATTATGTGTTTCCTCCATTTTACATCTACATATGCTTCTTGTTTTCTGATGCATTTTGCTTGAGTTCATGGAGGCTAGAATCTTGGTTGCAGAGTCAAAGTGCATCTGACCTAAGCATTTCCACGCCCTGATATCTGCCGCAAAATGTGGAAGGCGGGAGGTGGAGATCGGAAAACATAAAAAGAAATAAGGGAAAATGATTGTTTTTCTGCACCCTAGAATCCGTAGCAAAATGCGGAAGGCAGAAGGCAGAAATCCAAAATCCAAAGGATAGAGGTAAGTATTTTGGGATTTCTGCACAATGAAATCCACCCACGGAATGCAGAAGGTGGAAATAGGAAATCCAAAGGTGAAGGTAAAGTATTTTACAGATTCCGCTACTTGGAGTTCTCCTGCAGAATGCGGAAGGAAGAAAGCGGATAGAAAAAAATGAACCAATGATTACGTCGTAAATTAAGTTATGCCCATAGAAAGTAGAAAGAAGAAAGCGGGAAGGTAATATGAATAGTGGATGATTTACAAATTTTCACTTGCCGCAAGCCGCATTGAGGAATACAAAAAGCAGAAGGAAAAGTTCGGAAAGCTCATGTTAAGGGCAGAAAGGACTCTTTTAGTTGCGGAAGGAATCTGTTAAGGGTGGAATGAATATTAAAGAAGCACCTGAGCTTTAGAATGAATTATTTAGGATGTTTTATTTATTTTTCATATCAGTCGAGTGTATGGGTATGTGACACAAACTGGTCTCAAATTGATATCAAACTGCATTAAATCGATTGAGTTAAGAAAAATATTCCTAGGGTGCATGCATCACGGGTAGTGTTAGCATCGTATTTGATTAATTTTGTATTACTAAAGGCTTTGGGAAATGACCCTGTTTGAAAATACTATGAAGGCACCCTTTAGGGTATCAGAGGCACATGAAGCATTCATAGTGGACCAAGGGATGATGAAAGGATTTGGATCCATGGTGGTGGATCACTTTACCTTTGGAGTAAGTAGTAGTAGTAATAAGGTAAAGAAAGTTATGAAACGATGGTCCAGATCTAGGAGGGTGAAGATAAATGACAGATAGATATTCCATGGAGTGGAGATGCGAGGAAGGATTTGATTTTGAGATTTGCAAAGTTCGTTAAATAAGTGCAATGTTGGAGGGATGAGATTGATCCAAAGCTAGATCAATGACTCTAAAAATTTCCATGCGGTGAACGTGCTCAGCCAAATACTTTTCTAAATCATGGAATAGATAAAGGTGGATATATATATTTGGTCGTAGTCAATTCCATGATCTGAACTAGCACGAACGGGGTCGAGATTTCAATCCATGAAAAGCTGTAGGGTCCACAAAGATTGACGATTGTGAAGAGAGATCGATCTTGATCGATGGATAAGAAACATTCTACGATTAGAAGTTGCTCACTTGATCAGATGAAAAAGGGTTGGTAGAATGTTAAAGTTCTCAGGGATGAACGGTCTCGATGAGGGTAGTTTGGAGATCAATGATTAATGTTGATTTCCCCAAATCATGCTACACATATTGATAGTGTTGAAACTTCGGTATGAAGAACTTTCCTATCAAAGGATTAGATTGCAAGGAGAAAATATATACGGTGCAGATTGCGTGGAGGCGCATGAGGACTACGCCATATAGAAAACTATAAAAGCGTCTACATGGAGTTGAAAAAGGTTTGTCTTTTCCAAAGCTTTGAGATTGACAAATGCCCTGATTGTGTACAGACTGCTAGCGCAGATTGATCAGAGAACTGTGCTAAGTGACAAGGTAGGAACCCTAATATTGCCTCAGTGCTGTTGAAAATGGATAAAATAGAAGAGATAGAGGTAGTAGAGGTGGAGGATAATGAGGAATTAGGGGTTATTGGTCGGAAGGATGAAGAAAGTTTCGTAAATGAAAATACAGAAATCTTTGATACTATTCTATTGAATGAAACAATTGAAACTACTAAAGGTAAACTGGAAGCCGTTAAGGACCAAGGTAGTGATACCTGTGGTGCTTTTAGGTCCTTTTTCCATTTTTTCTCTATCAACTAGACCCCCCATTTCCCTGAGTTTTCTGAATGGTGTGCAGATAGTTTTTCTGCCACTAAAGGAGTCATCATGAATAAGTCCAAGTCCATAATCCTTTTCCCTATTCAGGCTCCTGATATTCGTAAATCCCTCCATGTCCCAGTCGAATTTGTCCACACATTCCAATAATACAAAGAAGAGAGTATTATATAATTCTTTCGAGAGTCCATAGTAAAAAATAAAGAAGCTTTCCTAAAGTCTTGTTCAAAACCTGATGCTAAAGTTATCAGTCTATCTTACCCCATTGACTGGAGTCTGTATAATGAAAAAACCCATTGGTGCATAACCTTAGCCAGTCAGTTTCTAGTTTTAGATACTAATGGCTATATCACAGAGCCATTGTTGAGTCTGTTGTTTGTCCTGAGTACCTTTCCTGTCGAACTTGAACTTCTAGGGAAATATTTTGAGTCCTGTCATCTTAAATTTGATGAGTTTATAGCTGAAAACATTCATTCTCAGTTAGCTAACTTCCACGATACCATAGTGTTCAGATTTCAATCCTTTTTATTGAGAATGTTCTTGTCTTACAATGAATATAATTTACAGGAACCTCGGTTAGTGATCACTGATGACATGACCGGGAATTACTAAGAATTCATGAACTCTTTGATGGCAGAGATATATGACATTTTATTTCAAGCAAGAATGCCTAGGTTGTTTCCTAAGATGAAGGAAATGTTGCAGCTATCTCCTAGTAAGACAATAGGAGATTGGTTCCTGACAAAATTTGAAACAGTTATAATACTGTATGGTTTTGTGCATCATCCATATGTCCTTCCAGCATTTTTGAAAGTCAGGATTTTTTCCTTGGAATTGATTAGGAAAAGGATTACTGTTGAAGAAGAACACATTCTATGCTTTAAGAAGAGTTCAGGTTTTAATTTTCCCTGGGAGATAGGACCATACACTGTCAAAAGAAGAACTTCCCTACCATTGGTTTCTAGTTTGCTCAAATCCTGGGATTCTTTTTGGGTTAGGCCATAAATTATGACCCACACTAGATAATTTCCAAAAGGAGACATGATAACAAGAATAAGCCTTTTTAGCACACAGAAATAGCTGGACTTAGAGAAGCAACAAATTGGCAAGATTATCCTAACTATACTACAAAGGATATCAACATGGAAAAAGACTTTGCCTCATCCCTGCCTAGAAACAATTCTTCCCAAATAAACCTATCTAACATAGTTGTGATGGCTAGAAATGTCTCATCGTTGGTAAGTTTTTCATAGAATACTAAGAAGAGAGAGCATGCAAATCCCATGGATACTGATGAAATAGATACTTTTAGCACTCCAAAAAAGCAGAAATTTGAACAAGAATAACAGATAGTCCAGGTGAAGAAGAGAAATGAAAAGGGAAAACAAAAGCAAGAAGAGCCCAAAATAGTTGGGTTAGAGCTTCACGAGTATGTATGTGATGGATAGACTCCAAGCAAGTATGCATCTAAAAAAGATTGGTTGAACACTTACAAAGAGAATTCTAATAAAACTTTTGATGAGACAATAAAGCTTTATGAGGAAATAAGATAGTTACCCAAGCCAGATGTAGCATTGAAGACTGTAAGGGATCATGCTATAGACACCCTCACTCTGGACATGACAATGGGTAATAAAGTATCAGAGGTTAAGGTGAACTTGGAAAATATTCCCACTACAGATATCATACACCTTAACAGAGAAACCAGTTTTATCTTAAATACCAGATTTCTAAAGGCTACATTACAAATATCCAAGCTGGAGTCAAGTAAAATAAAAACTCAAGACCTCTTGGGGAAAGTAAGAGTTGAGAACAAGGCCCTTAGATTCAAATTTAATAAGTTGCAGGATGAATCGGTGAAGGTGGATGGAAAGGCAGATAAGGTAGAATTGGCTCAAATGTTGATGGATGAGAAAGAGAAGGAAATTCAGTTGCTTAAAAAGAAGTTGAAAATTACTTCTACCTAGCTTATTCAGACCTCTAATTTGACTAATTTTGAGAAGGAAAAGGAGGCTTTAAATACTGACCTGACTAATTGCAAGGCCAAACTTTTGAAGATCGAGGTGAAAGAGAAACAATGGGAGAAGGAGGCTAAGTTGCTAAAAGAAAGTAAAGAGGATTTAAAGGCTAGGCTAGCAGCCAAGGAAAAGGAGCTACAAGAGAAAGGTGAAGTGGTGGTAATTCTAGCCACTATGCCCAATATAGAGACAAACAACACCTCCTTGTCTAATTCTATGTCACAAGTAAAACTAAGGGATGTAGATCTTATAGGATTAAAGCAGCAAATTAAAAATTTAGAAGACATGGCTTTGAAAAAGGAAGAATAGAAGAAGAGGTTAGCATAAAGATGTTAGGAATTGATAGATCAAAATGAAAAATTAAACAAGCAAGTGATTGGCCAAATGGCCTTAAAAGGGGCTACACACATGATTTGGGACGAAATCATTAACAAGGCAAGTAATTTCAGAGTGTATCTAGATTATGTTGCTGACCAGTAGGATGCTTTGACGACTGCCAAGAAAATGTTGTGTTAGCAAAATAGTCATTGCATAAAAAACCAATACAGACAACTCAAAATGTAGTTAAATTTTTTAGCACTTTATCCGAAGACCGAATCAAAGGAATGGGTATCCAGAACAAATTTATTGTGGTCTCATGGGACAGGAGAGTTATTGGAAAACATAGAATGTTGGAAACTATGCAAGCCAAGATAGACATCATAAATCATAGAGTAGAAGAAGTGATCGGTTTGTTTGGACCATTGGTAAATAAAGGGATTCCTTTATTTTGGGAGGAAAAAGGACCCTTGTTGACTCAAGAGGAGTATCTGACAGCAAATTTGGGGATATGCAACATGCTCTGTCGGGCCCCATTGTGTTCAATAAATTGACTGAGGAATTCAAAGCACTATTTGATTTCAAAATTGCATGTACCAGGGTGCCTAATCTTACATATTTAGATAACATGGAGCTCATAGTTCCGACTCACGATATGATCATGTCATATTTTCTCAGATCTGAGCTATGGAAATCAATTCAATTGTATGGATCAAACAAATTAAGATTACAACCTTAAAAATATCAAGGAAGATAGCATGAAGAGTTTTCCTCAAGACATACCTATTCGTAGTCACCCCTCTCACATTTTGTACAACTGCCATCAGCTGAGATATACAAAAAAAAAGGATTTTTAGCCTATTTTTTCCAATAGTTTGCAGTTTATTTCTGTCTTATATAAATCATGGTGTATATGCCACATTTGAGTTTGTTAGAATTATGTTCTTTGGTTTGCAACTAATTTTGATTCTAAGGTTAGTCTAGGAGGTCCGAGACATTATAAATTTACCTCCTGCAGAGGGAGAAAGGGTTGGAATCTGAGTCATTTTGGAGTTGTATGTATTCAAGTGTTTCTTAATAAAATTGCAGAGTTGATGCTGCTCTCTTTTCCATAGATTCATGTGTTGTTCCATATTACAGTCTGTTCTTTCTTTTCCCATGTGGATGTTTTCCTGTTTATCTATCAATTATGTTTTCTTTCACTTCTGGAATGAGTGTATAACCATTTTAGAATTCATACTTGTATGCTCTAGTTTTTCTTTTCAGATGTCCACAAACCATTTCTTCTAAAATTAATACAGAATTCATTTCGTCATGCTCTGTGTTAATGGTTTGTTCATGTTCTTCATTTACCACCAGACAATCAATATTTGACTGTGAATGAATGGATATATTTCCTCTGTGTTAAAATTCCCATGCATAAAGTTCTGTTATCTATATTTTGCATGTTGAATTCATAACCCAATGGTCCTGTGTCCCGTTCCAACCAATCTTACAAACAATATACATTTTCACTTGTATATATCTGGCCTTGTTAATATTTTGTGAGAGATCCCTCTTCAAAGAGAAGAAAGCTAGTCTTCCCTTCTAAAGTGGTTTTGTTGTTACCTGGGAATAATCCTTCACAGCCTTTGGTAAATTTCCAATGCTAACAGGTGGATATGGATTTTTTTGTTTAATTTGACTAGTTCTATACAAAGGACATTGACGTCAGTAATATTGAATGGTAATGTTTAATATTGGCATTCTCCTTATGTTTCATTTTCTATCATTTTATTTAAATTTTAAACATTACCATTAACTATTTTAGGATGTTTGAGAGTTTTTCCAACCTCATCAGACTTCATATGTAAAAACTAGAATCTTAGATCCCATTTATAATTCAATAGAGTTAATAGTTTTTAGGATTAAATGTTATAATATATTATGCAGCAACCGCTTAATCAATGATTAAATACTATGAGGTTATAACGTATTATGCAACAACCACTTATTAAAATGTAATATCAGAAGCACATGTCTCCAAATATTGAAATAAATTGAGAATATAAGAGAAAAGCTACAATAGTAAAAATAGAGGACACCATTAACACGCTTGAGAAAACACAACTAGAAAACAAGGATCATGCCTTTCTCTTTTCTTCTTAGATTAAATATAGCATACAAAGAAATATTGTGTCACTATTGATTACAATAGATACCATTGTCTATTATTGCCTGCTACAGGGTCTTCTTTGTCTGTTCTACTTTGATATCCCACTCCTTTGCTATGGAGCAATAAATCATCACAATAGGAATGCAGCCCCTCCCTTTCCTTGTGACTCAAGTTTTAACATTCCTTGATAACTATCTAGGGTCAGGGTTAGGGTTTTTGCATGCCTTCTATCATGTAAATATGCACTAGTAGACCTACCTAATAATGATAGGTAATTTATAGATCCCTCTTTGTTTGGACTGGTTCTTCTCCAACCTCAGGTGTGTCCCTAAATGGTGTACGAGGTCATTTAATTCACTAAATATGCACAAAGTCCTAGATGATCAACACACAAAATACTCCCTCTTGCACTGTCCATTAATAGTAAAGAGTGAGGGTAAGTTCTAAATAGTAATTAGAAGTGGTTGGGATTAAATTATTCAAGATAGTTGCGACAATGAATTAATAGAGATGAGTGGATGGAATGTGCGGCTTGAATTATTTTTTTCAAAGTAAGTGCATAATAAAATATCATAACACTACAAACAACTTAATCAATGATGAATAATAGGTTTAAAGAGCTAAAACAAATCATAATCACACCAAGTCACTTATTACCTAGGAGATTGATTGCATCATAGTGAGTCATAGTGAGTTTACCATGGATATCCTTGCTTGCAATGGAGGTAACTGTATGAGGTCTTAAGGATGGAAGAGAGGAGTTTTTCATTGCAACAAACTGTATAGAGAAAATAATAATCCAACCTTTCCTCTCCCTCTCAAATATGAATATAAAGGAATCCTTCCTGTAATCAAGCCGAATTAATTTTGTTTAGAAAAGGGAATAAAGCACAAAAACTCAATTCTTTTCATGCAAGTCGCTTTAGGGCCTTTTACTGCTTTGTTGAGTTTTTTTCCTATGCTCTTTCTCCTTACAAGGACTGCTTTTCCACCCCTTCATCAGGTAGACTATTTCATTTCTAAGATTTCCTTTGAGTTTGAACAACCCTTTAATGTAAGAAAATAAAAATTTTTATTGGGGAAACTTTTTCTGCCTCTAATTCCTTTTGGGGTTTTCTTGTTGTTGTTGTTGTTTCCTGCAAATTGAAATTTTCTTTATGACAATAGTTTTTCTCCTAACCTCATTCAAGTCAACCTAGATACATACTATTTTTTTTGTTGCTCCTATTTTCTATCAACATAACATTATTTACTTCCTGTATCATGCATTATGGAAAGAGTCACTGATGACAAGAAGATTCCCATACTACATTGTTTCATTGTTGATCTTGTTGTTTCTAAGTGTCAAAAATATGAAGGAGACACTATAACAAACCCTGTGATTAGCGTCTATTTTAGCTTCCTTTTTAGCGTCCACTATCACTTTTAGTGTATTTTTCATCATTTTTTTGACAAAGTGGATGCTTTTCCATGAGATGGAGATTTTAATGGTGTTATTTGCATCTCTTTTTAAAATATGGCACTATTTTGGACGCTAATTAGAATCCCAATTAGCATCCCAAATAGCGTCCCTTTTTAAAAGTTGGCGCTATTTTGGACAGTAATTAGCATCCCAATTAATGTCCCAGTTATCGTCCTAGTTAGCATCACAATTATCATCCCAATTAGCATCTAAACAAGCATCCCAATTAACGTCCTAATTAGTGTCCAAAAAAGCATTCCATATAACGCCTAGAATAACCTCCAAAAAAACGTCCTGAATAGCACAACGCCATATCTTGCATAATGGTCATTTTAGTTTTTCCAATATGGTATAATTCCTCCTTGAGTACATAAAAAAGTCATTCAAGTGGGTACATATTTGAAATGTTGCACATAGTAAATGTCCCACCTATATTTGACACGAGGAAGAGACTTGAGGAGTGAAGGTGATATTCTCACTAGTAGAAAAATATTTAACAAAGCAATAATCCTTTAGAAAACTTAACCATTTCTCTAAAGCATCAACATCTAGGTTTCCTTCAAATAAAGGAATGTAAAAGTCAACTTGTACCTTGAAGGGAATAACACCTTTGAAGTGGTTGCTTGTTGAAGGTTCCCTTGTTGTGATATTGACTTGTCATAGGATTTGCATGAAATTATCCATAATCTCATTCTTTTGTTTCCCAAGGGCTTCCATAAACGACACATTGATTGGATCTCCTACTTTGTTGTATTTCTTTTCATTTGTCATGGGAGGCCACTTGGGCCCAAGGGCAGTCTTCACTATGTTTGGTTAGTTTGAGGCCCAACTCCATGTACCTTGACCTTGTTGGAGAAATGCACATAAAAAAAAACAAAGACCATATTTCTCTAGTATCGGTAATCTAGATTATATTGTGATTTAAATGAAGAAAAAAATAATACATGAATAACACAAACATATTGCAAAGAGTGTAGTGTTATATGGAAATCCAAACTCGAGTTAACAAAAAGGAATTGCAAAGATTGTAGTGCAATAGGGGAATCCAAACTCAATTAATGAATGAAATAGTGAAAACACTACAATATTCGAAGTAATACAAATTGGCTACAATGGTGGTAGCTTATCTATGAGAATATATATGTTTCTTATGCTCATTCACAAAATTCTCTTAACAAGGGTTTGAAACTACATTTTGACATATAATTTAAAATGCTAAGAGCCATAACCCTTTTCCTAGGAGATGAGGTGGAAAAAGGAATGCAGGATTCAAGGATCCTAATGGAAACACAATAACTCGAGGATGCAAGTTTCACATTCAACTCCATTTGGGGTTTTCTTGGACTGTTCCAAAGCTTATTTTGAGCTCTATGTGTTTGGATAGCTTGACAATCATAAAAAATGCATGAGACACACTAGAAAATCCCCTTAATAGTTTAGGTCTTGCAAAATTGTTGTAAAACTCACAAAGTGTAGGACTATTATGAGTTGGTGGCAAATTTGGGTGGCCACTTGAATCAACCACTTATATTGTTTTTGTTTTGCGAGTCTCCATTTCCTATAAAAAAATTTGGTGACAATTTTTAAAAACCAATTTACTAAATTACATTGACATATTTATTTAGAAGATTTTGTTTAATTCATTTTCAAAATGTTTTGTTTCATGTATAAGGCTATAAACCCAATTTATATTCAATGTTTCAAAACTAAAATCAAAATCAAAATATATATTAATATAATTATATATCATATAAATTAAAAATATCAAGCTTTATTATGATGATTTAGGTGTGACCATCTTAATATATTTTAATTATTAATAATTGTTTCCCACACCTTAACACAAAAAAGAAAGAGAAAAAATAAAAAAATAAAGAATCAAAATTATTTCAAGATATCAAAATACAACATATCCAACCAACCAATTTATTACATATTTCTCAAAATTGTGTGCATTAACATCTTTACCATGAATTTTATTTCCCACATAAACCAAGCACTACATTTACATAGCCACAAGTACTTTGAGAGGGGTAGTCACGATGGACAAGCCCAAACCTACCACTAATGACGACGATGTCACACCTCACAACATCAATCATCCATCCACCTTTTTAGGTGCCCATGTGACCACCACGGTTTTGTACAAAGATTTCTTATGCATCCCAGACAAAGAGAGGCTAATTTTTTGTGAATAGAGGATACAAATTCTCTACAAAATACCGTGCAACACCCACATTCTACAACTCGTTGTCATACATTTCTTTTTTTTGGGGTGTTTTAAATTTGGGTTTTGAATCATTTTTTACCAAATGAGTGTTGAATAGGTGTAAAAGGGTAAAATCCATAAAATATGGTTGGGCTTGTGACTACACCAAGAACGAACTCCAATTTTCCTTGTGATTATATGGAAACACATATAGGTTTCCAAATTGATCTCTAAGAACTTTAGATCAATTCCCATTCCTCAAATTGATTGAACTTTGAGATCTTCACGACAAATTTGGTCTATTTTTTCACATGAAATGTTGCAGTGATTTGCTAGCAATGAGGGTTTCATGATTGAATTTGGATGCATTAAGGGATTGGAAGATGAGGAGGATATATTCAATGGCTCACCCACAAAACATTAATTTATTCAACACCTATTTTCATAGGGTATATTTGTACCACGATGGCGAGATCATTGGCACCAAAGCCTTAGTCCTCTTTCAGGGGGGGAATTTACCAAAGAAAATACGTCTACATGTACCCTTTCTCTATTTTAATTCGTTACTTGAATTCGATTGATCCTATACTTGCATAGGAACCCTTTCTCTATTTTAATTCCTTAATTTTGATATTATCATTTGCATAATAACATAGTTACCATAAGAAATAATCAAACACTTGATGCTTGATTTCATAATTCATTTTTATTTTAGGATGAAAATTATCTTTGTTCAAGGATTCTTTGATTGCACATAATTAATTTGGTGTGATGCTTAGACCCTAGCTTAAGATCATACAAAATATGATCGTGAAAAAGAGCAAGACGTGTTGGTTGTTACAATGGTGCTAGGAATGTGCATAGCTGGATCTAAAGTTGGACGATATCACTTTTGTTTTCTTTATCTAATTTTTTGATATTTAATTCACATACAAGTCACCAATTAATGTGATATTGTCCACCCAATATATTGTTAATATCATCCATTATCTTAATATCAATCATGACCTTAAAAAAGACTTATCTAAGAAGTTTGATTATCATTAGAAATGGAAATCATGGGAACCTCGTGTCCTTGGGAAGCTTTAGGAGCCCTTGCTACAAAGTGCACACCAATAGCATATTTGACCAAAATATTGAGCTTAACATCTAACTTTCTAATATATTATTGTATTTCATCTATTTGCAATATTAACGCATTTTGTTTGTCTTTATTGTCCAATAAGATTTTTCCCAAGAACGAATTATAGGGCCACCATCTTTAAGTATTTAGTGTCCCTACAGTGAGAGGTACCCACATCCAGGGCCCAGGGTCCCATCTCTATCTCAATCTCCTTCACCTTGATATAATCCTAGGGTCTTCAACTTGAGAAAATTATTGTTGAGCATTGGTTGGAATTTATTGAAGGTAGGTGGCCCCTGCTTCCATTGCTTCCAACTTGACTATAGGATGTGAATTACAACCCCTACATCTCCACATGTGTTTCCCCTGGCCTCATATTGCCATGGGATTTGAAGCTTGAGACAAGATACCTTTCCAGGGATGACGAACTCAGTTAATAGGGAGATAATTGATGAAGAGCATTTGCCTTTTTGAGAAAAAGAATCCAACATAAATATAGAGAGGAAATGAATATATGACTAATCAAATTGAATTAAAATTACAATAGAGCATTCCCTTGGTGGATAAAATCACTGTATAGGATACTTCCACCCCACTCAAAGAGGAAAACCCAAAGAAGGAAAAGAGAGAGGATACACTACAAGTCGAGGAAATTGTGCTATGAACCTTGGATAGTCTGCATCTTAGGTTGGTGAAAGCCCAAATTCTCCTCACTCAAAATGATGAGTCTAGTCGGTTAGTTGTCATCACATCTTTCTATTCCAATTGTAATTAACACCCACAAACCACAATAGCATAGACCAACTTGCCATCATTGAAATCGCCGTCATGAAGGGAACTTGCATAGAAAATACCCAGACCTTGCAAGCACATGCCTTAGTAATAATTCATGTGAGGTACGAAGGTCTTACGGTAAACTACTAAACTTGTACCTTTACATGCCACCCTCTTTCCCAATTCCTCCACTATGTTATAAGGTTCTATTATTAATAAAGACCTCATAAAAACACTTGTTTACTTTGGTCATCAATTAACCTCATCTCTCTTCCATATCTCCCCATCTCAAGATTATCTACTTAATGTTAGTATACCTGCATTTTAGAATTTCATTACACATTATTATCTTATTTTGACAATAATATTAGTTCCACATTAATTATAATGATGAATTTGCAATAACACGTAGTAATGGGGTTTCCAAAAACATTATTCGACTATATAAAGATCTTGGATCATAGTGGAATTCTCCTTTATTAAAAAATTGGCCTATATAAAAAATTCCCTTTATTTTGAATTTTTTTTAGGATCTCCATATTCGCCAGGCCCGCGGAAATTTATTAAATTCATAGCCTTTAGTGTATTCAAATTCATACACTAAAATGCCTTTTTTCGCTTGGAAAAAAACACTAAAATTCTTTTGAATTTGGTTATCTTCATTGTATCAGTGTTATTAATTTCTTTCAGAAAGAAACTGAACACGTTTTGTATTTGAAAATGGGTGTTCAATAAATGCACTAGCAGCAATGTTAATGTTAACACAGGAACCATTGAATGCCTCCTTTTGTTGTAGCGGTTCTGTCCCTCATCTAGGCACAAAAATGCATCAAAGAGTAGAGAAGTTAAAACAGGTAGCAGAGAGTTGCGAGAAACTGGACGTAATCGAACGAAACATAGACCTATTGAGGAATTGTGTATTGAATTCTTTGAAATGTGCCAAATCCACAGCTGGAAACATTACTAAATACCAAGGTCATTTTTATTCTACCCCTTTAATCCTCATTCTTTTGAATTTCTATTAGCACCCTTTTTACAGATTTGGGGTTTTGGGGTTTTGAGACTGTTGTCCTAAGGTTTGGGGTTAAAAAACCCATAGTCACTAATGGCAATGACAAGACCGACAACTAATGGTGTACATAATAAGGTAAGTGACAGGACTGACAGATAATGGTGTACATAATAAGGTAAGTGACAGGACCGGCAACTGATGGGAATTGGTTTGCAATGATGGAAGGAAAGAAGGATTTTGAATACCATTCCTACAAACAGTGAATGGAGGTCTTCCCCTATTCTATTTATGTTTATGTTTCACTTTCAGTTTTTTTTTTTTTTAAATTTCCCCCACTGTCCCCCCTTAATTCACATTTGACGCATTTGGATTTGTGCCAAAAACACTCCACCAATTGCTTCTACTTCAGCAGATGCAACACATTCATATGTTATCAGGAAGAAAAAAAAATTAGCCTAGGGACATAGAGATAGAGGTAGAATAGAGAGACAGAGACAATAGGATACTGACTAAGTCTCTGAGTAATAAGAAACCAAAAAGAACTTGTCCCTTGAAAGAAGGAATAGGAATATATGTTAAGCTAGCCTCCTCCATGTGTTCCTATGGTTTGGGGACTAAATAGGGCTCACAATTAGGTATATTAATTGCTTAACAAATGCATTTGAGAGATTTTTCCAATTCACAGACCGTGGGTCACTAGTTCAAACTTCAATTTCCATAGTATTAGATTACATGTCATGATCTCAGTTAATATTATATGTTTGTTGAGTTTTTGTTCTTGTTTTTTTTCCAGGAAAGGTTGGATAGATCGAAGATCGTCTCAAGCTACTGCAAGACACCTATATTCACACTAAATCTGGTGAATGCTTTTCCACTAAGCTCTGAGTTTTTTTTTTGTTTGTTGTGTTTTTGGGTTTAGAAATCTGTTTTGCCTTTGTTTCAGGAAAAAAATATATGCACCTATAAACCCTTACTTGAGCTTCCTATGTAAAATAAAAGTATAATGGACACAGTAATTTGTTTTCTTACTTATTCATTATTTAAGTATATTTCTATAGATTATATGCAATCTATCTCTCTCTATATATGAAATTACTTTGATTTACAATCATTGAATTTGTATTACTAAAGAAGGCCAGGTCAAGTGGAAATTTATGTAAACTAGCTATTGTATCATTTAAATTTCAAGAGTTTCTTTACAAGTTCAAATAATCTATTGAATGTAGTTTATAGTTTGAGTGTTATTTACAGTTGAAATTCAGTTAGGTTTAGGGCTATTTTACCCTTGGAAGAAAAATCCCATACAAACCAACTACAGAATAAGGAGCCTGCTAGTTCCTTGGACACTGGGGTTGTTAATCCGTAGCTATATATATATATATATATATATATATATNAATGAACCTGCATAAAACACTCATGCAACAAATAAAAAACTGAGAAATTTCTCCTTTCAATGCAAGATTTTATTAGAAGAGCCTATTATAAGCACCAAATTATTTTTACTACACTTATAAGAAATTCCTAGGATGATCCAAGTGCAAAATGTATAAAGCAGCTAATAAATGTAGTTCTATCAGCCATGGAAACAAATATAGTTCTAACAAGAAAATATAAAGAAACGCTTCACATTTATACCACTAGAACAATCAACAGCTTATCTACAATATATACCTGAAAAGGGAAGAAACATATATCTTGTCACACAAATCCAAGCTCTTCTTCATGGGAATTACTCCAATAATATATCTAGATATATCAACACATAATTTCCCATGTCAATACTAAATTCAAAACTGAAATGTAATATCTATGAAAAGGCTAAGGAAGCATCAACATATAAATTTAGAAAAGGGTAACACTACCAATCACAGGTTTCTTATAGTTTTAAAGTAATCCTAAAACAAACCTGTTTGCATTGTTCTCTTATCATTGTATCCATGGTTAGAATATTGTGATACTAATAGCATATTTGAAATACTTGAATCTAGTTCCATTGAGCTAACTTTCTATTGCAGCCTACCTCTCATGTTTTTCACTGTGGAAAAATTATTAGATTGGAATTCCCAAAGACATCCAAATTGCAATAGCAATTAGTTGTCCTAGATAGAGGCATTATGGGGGTTTAGTTGTGCCCATACAATCCCATAAAGTGGAGAAATTTCCATAAAATATAAGGACACCCAACTTGCATAACTCGTATGGCCTATGTAATGGAGGAAAAGTGCACAATTTTGACATCATATATGTGGGAAGCCTAGAAAGAGAATTGCTTACATCATTAAGATACTCTGTGAAGGGAATATACAAATTGGATTGCTTGTTTAATGTGGGTAATGCAATGCATAAGAATGTCCAAGAGGAAGTGGAGGTTCTGTTCAGTGTGCACATCTTTCCTGAGGAGGACATCCTACTTGACGTAGAAGTCTTACTTGAAGTAAAGAATCATTTGCATATAGGTAAGGCATGTACCAGTGAGAGAAATACTATTATAGTTGACTTATGTGAAATAGAGACCAATAACCTACTTCTTCTTGCAACACCAAGAAACTGGTCCTCAACCAAGAGTCAATAACAGTTAGGAGTGGATTTCCTCCCATCAAAATCACCACGCTAGTTAATATAACAAAAACTATGAAAAAAGTGGATGTGTCAACTGAATAGTGAATCTCTATATAAGTAGTGCCATTAAAATAACATAAAATACAATGCATTTTTTATATTTAATAACTTTAAAATTAATCTAATCATTTTAACCATGTTAACATCTACTTGTTTTGTTTTTCTTGTACAAAATGCCTAACACCCAAGTGTGCTAGGTCTTGATTTTTTTTACTTCTAATCCTTCTTCATTTGATCTAATTTCTATTGTTATTAATATTAACTTGATAATGTAAATTAAATCATCAAATTGGCATCGTCTCCATGGATTCCGTATGTCTCTTAGTGGGTTCATGTGGAGTTATTTGATTGAATGAATCCTTTCATTATTTTCCAATAATTATTATTTTTGTACATAAAGTTATCAAATTTCATAATTCATTTGAAAAAAATTCAAACCCTATCCGTTGGGTGTTAGAAAGAAAATGCACCAAATACATCCAAAAGTATGGGATAAATATATGCAAACCCACATTACCAATTATCAAATTCCACATTTTCAAGATCTAACGATATTCCTTCGGATTAAACACAAAGTCAAATTGGCTTCTTTAATGCTTCACCAAATTCAAAATTACAAAAAGTGGAAAAAACCAACGGTGAAAAAACAACAAAGAAGATTTCTCAGGGTAGGGAAAATCACAACTCCTTGCTCGCCCTCATTTCAATGCTAAATGGAAAGCTTGCTTGCATTATTTCCTCCTCACCGCACTTGTTTATTCGGAAGTCCCAATTTCAAGTCTTTCTGGTTTTGGTTAAACCTCTAAAATTGCTCTCAACTCTACATACTGGTACTCGTCTTCTTCAACCCAATAAGGTTTTTGGTTGGCATTTTAGCTTCCTTTTCAAAATTTTGTCTCATGGGTATGCTTGCAATTCGTTTTTAATTGGGACTGTTTTTGCTGGTATTGATGTTCGGAGCATTATTAGATTGAAAATTCATGGATTTTTATTGTAGGACATGCAAGTTTATGAGTGACCACATTTCTTTCTTTTGGATACCCATTTGGTTATCAGTATCCCGAAAAGACTTTCTGTATTCAATAATTTTATTTGTATGCTTTTGTTAATACTTCCTTAAAATTTGTTTTAGAATTAGAGCTTATATGGACTCTATACAATAAGATTACCAAGATCTTGAAGGCGTTTATGTGTGTCAAAAATCTATGGCTTACTGGATTTATTCTCTTACATTGTTATTTTTCATGACTATATCGATTTCAAGAATTGAAGATTGCTTTTCTACATTGGGTGATTGTATTTGTTAACACTATCTTATGTGATGTTATTGGTGTTAGAATCAAAGTCTATGACCTCTGTATAAACATATTTCCAGGTTCTGGAATGTTTAGGGGAGAGAGAGAAGGTTACTTCATTTTCTGCTTTTACAATGTTCTTTATAGTGATTAGATCAGTTTCAAGAACTGTTTGTTTTTATATATTGGGTGATTTTATTTGTATGTCTAGTGTTAATAATTCCCTCAATGATTTCATTGGTTTTAGATCCAAAGCTTATGACCTCTGTACAATCATACTACTAGGGGTTGGAACGTTTTAGATAGAGAGACTCTGGATTACATCATTTTCTGTTTTTACAATATTCTTTTCAGTGACTATCTATTTCAAGAACTAAAGATTCTAGCCTTTGAACCATCAAGTTAATAGTTCCTTTTTCTTGTTTGTTTTCGGTCATCTGAGTTGCATCTTTTTTAATGATCATATATTTTCTGAATGACGTTGGAGAATATCTATTTCAGACCTGGTTTTCATGCTTTCCCTTGTAGGGACTTTAACATGCAACAGAGCTATTTTTTAAAAGAAGATTCTGTATTACATCTGTTAGCATGGCAGAGGCTATTTCAAGGCCTAGGTGATTAAGTGTCTGTAAATAACATACACCAAGTTCTAGTTTTGTGCACTTTTCCAGTTTGCTTATTGGAATGGTAACTTAAAGTCTTTTGAGTTTAGATAAGGTGTCAATAGGAAACCTGGTAAAGTGCTGAAAATAAGGATTTTTTGAATAGTAATGAAATTTAGATAAAATAAAAGAAAATTAGAGAAAAATAATTTTTCAAATACCAATGTCTATGCTCTATACCTAAGGGAATGATTCCAGGTTGCACGTTTTATTCATCATAGAATACACCTAAACACACTAGATTTTGACAATCTGAACTGCATCCGGGGAAGAGTCTCAAGCTAATTAAACGCCACCTGCTTCGCATAATGGTTTTACTCATGTAAATGTATAGAATTGGTCTAGATGGTCATTGTGATCTTTTGTAGGAGATAAGAGATGATGTGCATATCAAATGCATATTAGGGTTCCCCCATACGAATGTATTTAGACACAAGTTTAGATGCATGGCAACTGGTTCTGTTGAGCATGAGATCATGTAAACAACTAAGCATATAATTTAATGAAATTATTTTGGAAATTTTTTATTTTTGTTTTTCCTATATTTCTGATGTTTTTTTGACTTTCTCCACTATTTCTTCAGAACAATTTAGTATGCAGGATTTCTCATAAGGTGTGTCACATCTTAATTAAAATTAGCACTTGTTTTTGTGTGTTTTGGACTTGTTGACATCTTATTGTCTCAATTAATTCATCATATTGTTTGATTCAATTTCAGTTTTGGTCATTAGCTGAAATCCCAGTTGATTCCCCCATGGTTATTCATGCCATTGTCATAGGAATCAGAGTTAAACTTGCTTAAGTGCGAGTTTGACATGGATTGGGCCAAACAAATATTTTTTCTGGTTTAGCCTTTGTCAAATTTGGGGTCAATTGAGTTTGACTTGGTTAATGTGAGTTTGACTTATCATCAATCAGGAGTCAAACTCTGCTTGTTGAATTCTTCATGGGTTCTTCCCAACTCGAGTCTCTGTACTTGTGTATTTCTTCATAATTATTGTTTTGTACTTGCTAAGTTTTTCCAAACCCTAGTCAAACTCTTGGCTCTTCTGCTTGTTTAGTTTTTCCCTATTCTGAGTCTGGCAACTTTGATTAGTGCCCACTCTGGTTATGGTTAGGCATGCTAAGGGATGTACTTAGTTGAACTAACCAAAATGTTGTGAAGGGGTGCCCATTGCTAATCAATGGTAAATTCTCAACAACTGTTTGGAATATTGGTAGATATTAGGTGTGATTATATCAGGACATGATGGAGACTATATTTAGGCTTAATATGTCCAAACCTTCTAACAAAGGATGGTATAGCAGTATGAGTCTACTGTGTTTAGTCCAATAGTTAGGGGGTGACAACTGCCGCATAATGGAACCACCACACATGCACATCAGACATGGTCCCTGATACTGCATATGGCTATTCCTAATAGTGGGAAATTTGATTCTCAGAATTTTTCATGTATTGAACTCACGATTGAGCCTTTTATACATACCTAATGAACTCCTTGAGGTAGGTTAAGGCAGTGTCAGAAGGTTAGTCCGGCTCCTTACACCATTGAAAAGTTACATATCATAAAGATCAATATTGGAAAGAGACTTATTGGAAATACTGGGGAAAATCTCAACAAGCATAAAGTTGGATCTAGAAAACTTTGAAAAATTCTGAAAAATTGGGAATTTGAAAAACTCAGAAATATCAGGAAAAATCAGAGATATTTGCAACATTATTAAAGATATCACACAAAGAAACAAGAGTATTAGAATTATGTCTTCACATTCTATTTGTACGATATTTTTAGTCAAATAATTGAGATCCATTCTCTTTATTACTCACACATTTTCACATCATCTTGAAATGATTTTCTATAGCATCAATTTCCATAATTGAATTTGCTTATGGTCTTATTCAAGGTTATATAATAGAAGTTGCAATCTGGAAATATTTTCAGCAGACATTTAAGTATGTAATGACATTCCCACAATCACATGTGAAGGCTTGATTAGTTAAGCCTGCCCTGAAAGAAGGTTTTATTAAAGGTCCAATGAATTATGAGACTCGAAAATTACAAGCAACAATAATATCCTCAAAGGAATGAAAGCCAATGATATATCAACAAATGAGAGTGAAAGTGGGGTTAAATGTAGAATGGATAAACCCTCAACAATTCAGTAATTGTATTGGATAGGATGACTGGGAGAGGAGAGGAGAGGAGAGAAACTGATGTCACAATGGAGAGAGAAAGTCACTGTGAAGCCGTTAATTCCAAGCCTGCTAATGCCATTAGAAGAATGGCCTAGACTAAGAGGAACTAGCTATGCTAAGAAAATTGGTCAGAAGCTCTGTACAACACTCCTAACATCCATGGTCCACAAAATCCTCAAATAGGAGAAATATATAGTGACACACTTGTGTACATGAGAATTATGCTGGGTACAGAATGAAGTAACAACCCCTATATATGCCAAGTACTTGATTTTTTAATTAGTCCGATGAGCTGATGTGGGGAAGCTTGAGTAAAGGGGTACTATTTGACTGATCTGCAACTGCCATGCTGATATATTCAATATTTGCATGATTCTCGAATCACCCACTGGCCAATATGGGTCAAAAGGAGGATTTGATCAAATTTGTTGTTCTGAAGGAGCAACGCATGGCTTACTGTCTAAAAGGAAACTGACTCTTTCAGAGATGGGTATACTATTTACATAGACTTTGAAAATTAAATTATTCTTTATCATAACAATACAACTAAAATGGGTACAATGTGTAAACCTGTACACATGGAACCCTAAAACATCAGTGGTATGTTACTGTACACTGTCATGCTTGACTATATCTGTACCATCTTTCAATATCTCAGTCAGCTTGCTGAATTCAAACAACCAACCTTTGCAGTGAGTAAACGTGTAAATTGTGGATAGTTCCTAAATTTTCTATAGTCATGATAGTGTGCACTGCCCATATTTATATATTCTTTCAATATATAGTATGCATGGGGATAGACAAAAAAATGTAGTATTTGCTCTTTGAGCTATTAGATGTACCATATTTGTAATTCATAATTTCATGTCCCACTAGTGAGTTTTCTATATTTCTATGTGAACGGTTTTATGTAATTCAATCATTGGCTAAGTTAGAGACATGGTTTCAGGTTGATGTAATTTTCCTTGGAATTACCCAACCTTTCACATATTGAAGTTGCCAATACTCATAGAGACCTTAAGATTGAATAATATGATATAATGGATCAAAAAATAAGATTGTCTTTAGGTCTTTTTGCAATGCATGAAAAATTAAAGCAAGTGAAGAGAGAATTAATTCCATTTGCACAGGAATCTATTATGATTTTTGTTAAGCTTAAAGTTAGGTTATTTTGATAAAAAGAAAAAAATTTGACTATATTTTAAGGTAGGTTATGATATGATTTAAGAAAAAATGTCTCATAATACATTTGAGAAGCTAGTTTAATTTTAATCTGTTGGGAAGAATAGGTTAGAATAAATGGCCCTTGTTCTCTGATTAATTAGGAAATAAACCATAATAACCACAAATAGTTTGATTGATCTAGCACCTCTACTTCAGTATATCTTTTGTGGGTTTGGAAATGAAATCAATATCTTACATAGAGATCTTATTTTTTGCATCTCTGTGAAACTAGTTGTATTTGTTTGGGTCTTGCACAACAGTCATGCTATGTGAAAAACCAATGTTTAGGTTGTTTTCAATATCTACATAGTATTTTTCTGATTGTTTTTGAAACCTGTGAGCTAAATTAGTGATAGAAAGGATGTGAAGAAGGTTTGGGACCCAAGCTAGAGTCAAAGCTGAAGAAAAAATGAGTCAAACACTGCAAAATTCCTCTCGTGGGGTTAAAGGATCAGAAGGCCACAACAATCCCTTAAGAGAGAGGAAAGATGCTACTGCATGCAGTGGTAATGATTAGAGTATGGTGCAATGTCATATATCAAGGTCCCATTATCATGCCCTCAAGACTTCGATTGCTGGTAAGGTTTGTCTTAAAGTGGTGATTTTAAGCAAAATATTCTTATGATGACTTTTCATTGAGGTTTATTTGAACTGAAAGATAAATATACTGACAAAACCTCATCTAATGTAGAGGAGAGAGAAAATATTTTGAAAGCAGAATCTGGTAAATTTGAGTCTATAATTAGAAAAGTTGAAAGTTTGCACAATCTTGGTAAAATTTCTCTATTTTCATATAGATTCTTACCTGATTTTGAAACTTCTTTTTATATTCATTCCAACAAATTTTATCCTTTCCCTGTCAATATATATGCTTGAATTTTTTTGGGATATTGCTATTGTGAATTACCTGACGCTGGTTTCTTAGATTTTTGTGATTAGTGCAGTAACCAACATCTCCTGTCTTTAGTTTAACATTTTGTTCTCATTCTTTCCTTGTTCTAAAGAGGCCTTTTGTGATTTGTGGAGTCTTTAACAAAGGACTCTGTGAGACCAACCAATGGTTTTAGTTTGTTTGCTAATTTTTTTCCAAATAATACGTAGGGACCCTATTGTCTTTATAATCATTCTAAGTGGAACATTAATTTCCTTATGGATTTTAGATAACATGTATGTATGGGGAACTATGCTATTACTGGGAGTGAGTTTTTTCTTCATCTCGTCATCAAGTGAGGATTCCTTGATTGCATGGGTGACCCTCTAGCATGTATATTTGTTGATTTATATATAAAATCCAGTGTTTGATAAATGATAGATCATTTTTGCATTGTAATCTTCTGTTTTCAAGACTACTGTAGAATTCCCCTTATCTTCTTTGAGTATGGTAATGCAACTATTGTTATAGCTGATTTTCCCACTCCTGGTGAATCACACTTGTATGGCGTTCCCTTGTCCCTCTGCAGACTCTTTGGAACCCATGGACCTTTTTTATACTTTTGATGTTTCCAAAATCATCCCTAAAAACATACTTAAATTACTATAAACGACTTTTAAATCCTTTCTCGCTTATATACGCGGGTTTGACCCCTAAAACCCCGTACACCAGGATGTGTGCAAAAGGCCAAACTCTTTTGGAGTTTTCCTTGACATGGATCCAAATCACTTGTCTCCTAGCCTTTCATATGCCTTGAGATCGCTCAGATTCGATCCTTCATTGCCCCATTGAAGAGGTATATAAGGAACCCTTTGGATACATTGAAGAAGATGTGAGAATTGAGAGCAAAGAAACTATAGTCCATTGTTGCCGGAACTTATGCTTGATTCTGTATCCCTTTGTCCCTTGGAGCACTTTGGTGTTCTTCCCAAGCTTTCCTTTTTCTTGTGAGCTTGCTATCGAGAGATGGAGGGTTGAGGTGGTGGAGGCCCAAGTGGGGGATTCAGTTTCTCCATTTCGCAGACGTGCCGATAAAGGTTGTATTCATTGTAATCTCTGATTTTATATTAATAGAAATATCTTTTCCTGTCCAATAATGTATGTTTGAATGAATATTTTATTCATGGATGATTTCTGTTGGTAATAACTCCCGATTCATCTTATTCCCTTACCAAAGAAAATATTTATACATTACAATGTGGCGGTTGAGAACCAGCCTTTTCACCTTCCTATCTATTCATATTCCTATTTATTATTTATTTACAATAATCCTGACGGATTATTCTAACAATCCCCCTCTTAATCCAAAGGGGTGTTCGTAAGTCCAAGCATGTTTCTGAATCTTTCAAACTTTTCTTGTCCAAGTGCTTTAGTGAAGATCTCTGCAACTTGATCATTTGTGGAACAATGTCAAAGATGGACTGTCTTGGCCTCTACATGATATCGAATCAAATGATACTTTGTGTTGATGTGTTTGGTTCGATCATGGAATCTAGGATTCTTAGCCAGCTTGATTGCAGAAGTATTGTCAACCAACAATGGAGTGGATTTCTCTTGTTTTTCTTGCAAATCTTCAAGTATCTTCCTGAGCCATACTATTTCTTTTGTTTCTTTAGCTGCAGCCACATATTCTGCTTCTGTTGTTGAATCTGCTGGAACTGAATGTTTGCGTGATCTCCATGAAACAGCTGCTGATCCAAGACTCATAGTGTATCCAAAAGTTGATACTCCTGTCTCCTTATCGCCATCAAAATCTGAGTCTAAGTACCCAATAAGTTTGAATCATCCACATTAGAGTACTTGAGTCCAACGTCTTGAGTCCCCTTCAAGTATCTTAGAACCCTCTTTGCAGCTGACCAGTGTCCTTCACAAGGTTTATGCATGAACCTTGAAAGTATGCCAACAACATAAGAAATATCTGGTCTAGTTGTTGTAAGGTAGATAAGACTTCCTACAAGTTGTCGATACTTGGTCACATCTTCAAATTCTTTTCCTTCGCTTGATGTGAGCTTCATTTTCTGTTCCATTGGAGTAGATATAGGATTGCATTCTGTCATGCAAAATTTGTTTAATAGTTCTCCAACATATTTTTCTGAGATAGGAATATGTACTTAGGATGTTGAGTGACTTCAATTCCTAAGTAATAGTGGAGATGTCCCATATCTGTCATTT
>LPNX010764374.1:282469-356809 GCA_001517045.1 Pseudotsuga menziesii
GATGGTGCCCATTCCCTTGGTTTAATACTTGACTTATCTGCAAAGTAAACTATGCCATCTATTGTTTCATTAAGTTCTTCAAAACAATCTTTTCTAAATGTCATGTGTGATGTTGCACCAGTATCAAGCAGCCAACAATATTTGTAAGATGAAAGAGAAGTCATTTCATTAAATCCAAGATTACAATGTGCAAAAATACAAGAATCAGAAGATTTACTAGCATCTTGGTCATCTTTCTTCTGGTTATGCTTGTCTTTGATGGAGTCCCATGAAGCCCAACACTGATCTGATGTGTGCCCAGTCTTTCCACAACATTTGCACTGCAAATCTGATCTTTTGCTTCTGCCCCCTCTGCCTCTGAAGTTTCTTCTTCTTTTGCCTCTCTTGCTGCAATCTCCCTTGGAAGGGTCTTTGGATTGGTCTTTGCTAGCTAGGGCAGCACCAATACTAGATGCCAAAGAGTGCATCTTTACAACTGTTAGTGTAAGATATGACAAAGAGAAATAGAAAAAATAATAACCTTACAGGTATACAGTCTCTGCCAAGGTGAATACAATGCAAGCTTCAGGTGAGCATACACAAGCTTCTTCAATATACAAAATATATCAGTCACTATGCAATATATCAGTCTCATTATTCATAATTTACACAGGCTCTCTTGATTTCGTAGGCAGCTCCACAGGTTCAGCAGGAAGTAGACATCAGCATGTATACACCAGCAATCATAGAAAAGTTTCTAGACTCAATGCATATATACCATTCAGCATCAGTCAGCATATATTAGTCAAACAAAATATATCAGGTCACAATATATCCCATGAGAGAGCAGTTTTCCAACCCTAACTGCGTTGCATGTGCCTCATCAACTTCTACAATGGCAATAATATTGTAAAACTGGCATAAACCTTCTCTTTGGTTACAAAATAAGCACAAATCCAACTAAAGATTGACTAGCTTCAAGTAAGGAGAGAACAAATGCTCAACTGCGCCACCCTTAACTGCTTTTATAAATCTGCTTGGGTTGGTTTCAGGAAAGTAATAGAGGATAGATAGAGCACACGTGGAGGAAGGCTTCGTCGTAACCCCACTATTGATAGGTATTATGCAGTAGGTGTAACAGGTCGTAGCAGGTCGCAGCTTCACATAAGATTAGGGTTTACTTCAAAAAATTAGGGTTCACTTCAATATTCACTCAGCATATATATATGATCAACGCATATTATCTCTCCAGTGCACAAAATATGAGGAATGGGTCGCAAAACAAGTGTTATCAAGAGAAAAAAGTCCCGTGATTTTTTACAAGAGCCCTCCCCGAGCCAAGACGAGCTGAATAGAAGAGTGGAGGCCTTCATCTCCAAGATGAATAATGATATGAAGCTTCAGAGAGAGCAGTCGCTCGCTCGTTACATGGAAATGGTGAATCGAGGAGCAGGCGAATGAAAAAAGTTTTCCTCTATTGTATGTCAATTGATTGTAAATATTACTTACTGTACTTATTTTATTGAACGTTCCGGGTGCTTAACGCATTCAGCCATCCGTCATTTGTATGACAGACTATTTATGTATTCATACATCCGTCATTTGTATGATAGACTGTTGATTTTCCGCTGCGTTTCCTTCTAGGAATGGGTCGCAGCTCTCACAACACGGGCTCTTCAACTTCGGTCACCATTCAGTATTCAATGCATAGCTTCAATAGCACGCAGCCTGAACGATTCTTTTCTAGAAGTCGCAGCCACAGTCTCTTCAACATTCACACGGCTTCAATCCAGAGTCTCTTCATGCTCACAACGTACAACAAAATGGTGCACATTCGAGTTTACGGCGTCCATGGGTTTTCAACACAGTAACGCAGTCATAAAGCGATATACTTCACGCAGAACTAGGTTAAATTTAGGGGTTATGATATCATAGCTGATACTCTCAAGGGAGATTCGACAGCACCTAGAGAAGTCTGAGAGATCATGGCCACAAGGTAAAACACAGGCCATTTGAGGTGAGCAGGTAACGAGATAGCATTATTTAGACAATCACGATGTGAGTCTGTCTATTCTCAAAAGGCACAAAATGGTCATCTGCAAGGCTTCTACGCATAGAATAATACCTTCACAATGTGATCCAAAATAAATTACAGCACTCAGCTCTTCAACGCGCTCACGGGATTAGGCTCCAAAATGTATATTCCAGAAATTAGGGTTAGGTCATGCAGCAGCCCATGCTATCTCCAACGCATGCAATGAATGCACTGGAAGGAGGGAAGAGCAGAGGGCAGACTGGCGATGGGCAGGAAGCCAGGCAGCCTGAAATAGATATGGCAAAATGAAGGTCTGGCAGGCAGGAGTTATGGCAGACAGCCCTGCTCTGATACCACTTGTTGGTAATAACTCCTGATTCATCTTATTCCCTTACCAAAGCAAATATTTATACATTACAATGTGGCGGTTGAGAACCAGCCTTTTCACCTTCCTATCTATTCATATTCCTATTTATTATTTATTTACAATAATCCCGATGGATTATTCTAACAATTTCAAATGCTTATACATTGTTGATTATATATGCTTGAGTAGATTTAGCACCAATATATATAGCATGCTTGTCTTGTTTACTGATTGTTGAGGAAGTAATCTATTAATTCAAGCTGGAGTTGGAAATCTCAATGGGGATCTACTTCAACCGTCCTGAATAGGGTATGAGTTTTGATCCTTTAGTGTTAGATATTTGAATTCTCTTGCATATTGGAAAGGATTGATTTCTAGAGTCAAGCTGTCTATTGTGGTACCCCAAGCCATAGGAATTTCTCTCTGTTATAGAATTGGCAACTCCACTGGGGAGTTCCTAGTAGTTGTCCTTTGGGGTTTTTTTATCGGCATTCAATGACTTTGAATTGCTCTTATTTCTCTGTTTCTGTGTCGAGTCTGGGGGCATGTATGCCTGCCAGTGTTTGATTGGTGTGAAGTTTGTCTCGGCTTGTCTATTTTCCCTTTTTTTATGCACTTTTCTTCCTGTACGTGAGTTTTTAACTCATAGTCATGTATATATGCGGTTTTCACTGATATATCCATGTACATACGCGGGTTTACTGTGAACAGTTGCGTATGCCCTTAGTTTTTCCTTCTAGAGGAAGATTGATTGTTTCTGGGTGAATTTTGATAATTGTTGAGTCTCCTTTGACACTGCTAGAGTCTGTATACACCTCTGTTTCTGACCAGAGACATTTTTTTTTAGGGTAAATTTATTTTTTAAGAACGTTCTTGTCATTGCATTTTTGATTTTTTGTTTTGGGATTAGTGCATTAGATTTCTTTTACCTTAGTACTTTGTGTGAGTGCTATCTAATTGTGCTTGTTGAGTCTGGGGGTAGTAGAATCATTCTTTTGCTTTAGTATCTAATTTTTGTTTAAAAAAAATCCAAAAATATTTGCTTATTTGCATCATTATGCATTGCAGTTTTGCATTTTGCATGGTACTTGCACTAGGTTTTGCTTTGAAGTATTAGTCAGGACTTCATATAGGAATGATTACACTTATCATTTGATGAAATTTTTTGCATTTCATGTAGTAGCATGCCCTGTTTTCATTGGACACCATGCATTTGCATTGATTGTTAGGTGTGCATTTTGCTTCATTTTGCGTCATAACACCATTAGTTGCACGACCATCTACCTCTTTTGAGTAATAAAGCAAAATAAAATCAACGCTTAATTAAAATGGATTACACCTTTTTCTTTTATAGGGTTCACCAACAATATTAGGTTTTAGGGTCTTGGAATAGTTCATTGTCAGTAAATTATCCAAGACCACTAAACAACAACATGTATGTGTCTATCTAGGTGAGAGTGTGAAATTCCTTGGTATAATTGGTGTTTCTCAGGATCCTCCTCTCAAAAGGGAGTTAAGCATGAGGCAGTGTGAGCGGTTATTGATTGGGATGACCCCTAGTCATAACTGAGTAGCACCAGAGATATTTCCAGGATTGTATTGGTATGTGGGGGCTCTTTCGAGAGTTTCGGGCTTTGCTACCCTGCCCATACGGTCAATCCTGCCTGCGACTGTTTGCCTGAGAAATGATTATATTGAGGTGACCTTAGTTGCCTTAACTAGGGTATCAGGGGGGTACTTTGCAGGGGTTATTCTGCAGGTGTCCCAGCTAGGTTGGAGTTAGACAGCACAGTCGCTTTATGCGTTGAAGTTGAGGGCCACAATAATTGGTTACGTACCTCTGCTTGTTGTGTATGGGAGTCTCAAGTCTCTCCTAGGTGATACATACCTGCTTCATTCAGGATCTCACTTATCCTACCCTTAATTTCTTGTGTTTGGATTTATATTTTATTGGTGTATGCCTTGTGCATGTTAGCTTGCTTAGGGTTTGCGTAATTAGAGAGTCTTTTACATTTTTTTTGAGTCATTGTGGATTCGAGTACGGCTCCTCACCGTTCTTGTCATTTAGTAGGACTTCCACCTTCTTCCTCTCCTCCTCCTTTGAGAGGGAGAAACAGATGGTCCAGGCAGACTACTTCACACATTGATTCACACATGATGGGAGATTATGAAGATGGTATTCCTGAGCTTTCTTCTCCACTTCGAGTGGATGACGGGGAGTTTACTTCTACTTATGATCCTTCACCTAAGTTTCCTATAATTTCTGAGTTAGGTCCTATAATTTCTGAGATAGGTACTTTCCAAGATATACCTACTTACTCTAGCTATGATCCCCCATTCATGCATCACTGGTATGGAATGCCAGACGATGAGACTGACTATGAACTCGCGAGCACTAGTTATGGTAGTTATGGTATGTCTGGTATTCCCACACATGATTTGACATTTCATGTTGAGTCAGAGTTTGAGCCTAACACTACGCCTGGGGACACTCCTATTCCTTACCATGTGGAGAGCTTTGGGAGCACGAGTCATATTACACATTCCATCCGAGTGGTGGAAGCTACATCACATATTCCTCCTAGAACTTGGTTTAGTGATCCTATTAGGATACCAGATCCAAGATGAATGACTATAGGGAACACCATGTACATAATTTCACAGGTCCCTTCATCCTCGGTTCCTTGTTCTTCGAATGTCATTCCTCCATCTCATTCATGTGGTCCTTCGGGCCGGAATGTCACTACGAGTCATTTCCATACTACTACTACTCGCACAGTTGTGTCTCAAGTTCAAGTACCTCCTATTGTTTCGGGGGGTCATATCCCTACTTCTGGAGGTCATGTCATTACTTCCGGAGCCTACATTCCTACTTACATAGTGTCTCATGGGACATCTCATGGGATGTCTTATGGACCTTATTATGGGACGCAGTATGGACACAGTTATTCACCTTATGGGTACGGGTATCAGCAACCCACTTAATCTCCAAATTCTGGCTTTGTAGCCCCACATAGTCAAGGTACACCACATTATGGTGCTTCCATGCCACCCTACATGGGTCAAACAGGAGGAAGGCACTATGGCCAAGGCCATGGTGGTTATGCTAATCAGACCTATGTGAACCAACACTATCAGGGAGTGGGGCATCGACCTGCTCATCCTAGGCTCCCTTTCCTCGCAACGCTAAATCTTCCTTATTTGTCGAGACTAACAAACAATCCTGTATCTCATGACCCGGCTTGGCCGACTGTCCCTAATAAGCTTCCCTCGGACATACCCAAATTCAAGGGCAAACCTAGAGAAGATCTGAGTGAACATGTTACCACATTTCACCTATGGTTCTCTTCAAATTCCTTACATGAATATTCGATCCGTTTAAGGCTGTTTCAACGCACCCTTACAGGGCCTGCCGCAAAATGGTATATAGAGTTACCTAGGGGGGCATTCGCTTTGTTCGATGTCCTAGTGATGAATTTTCTCAACCACTTCCAGCTACCAGTGTGTTATGACATTGGTACTGAACTCTTATCAACGTTTTGGCAGGATAGAGCCACGCATATCTCGAACCATATCCAAGAGTGGCGTAGATGAAAGAGGTTGATTAAAACCTTCATACCACCGAAGTTTCTCCTCGAGTGGTTCCTTAAGTCGTTATTGCCTTATATAGCGAAGGATGTTTCTACATCTAGAGTTCAAAATGAGGAACAAGCAATTTTTAGGGCGCAGGAATTGGACTTGATTTATGCTCAATCTATTTTGTTATATGAGATCATTCCCAACACTCCGCGTTCTAGTTTCGACCCCAAAGTTAAACCTGGACCACATGTTGATGGCATTGTTGGTTGTGCAAGTGCTAAGCCTATGGATTCAATTGTGCAATAGGTTAGTCAATTTTCGATCAACCAATATTCTTTGGGACAATCCATGGCTTCGTCTCAACCCACCCAAATGGCAAGTGTGCTTTCGGTGCAATTGTCAGACCAGAAGGGTAACCAACAACCCAAAATGAATAGAAAGAAGGGTAAGAACAATCATAAGGGTGGGAATAGGAATGAAAATGATAATACTAATGACAAGAATGCCCGAAATGCTGGGGGGGACAAGCAATCTAAATGTAAGGTTAAATTTCCTTGCAAGTTATGTAAGGATGATCACCTCACTTACTTGTGCCCTTGTATCGATGAAGACTCAAGATTCTTAGCGCAGGGCCCAGCTGTGCTGACCAATCCTTTACCTCACAATCAAAACATGAACTTGAGGACCCATGATCAGTCTGGTGGTGATCAAGATCCACCGGAGGCTAGTGGTCATGGTTACATCAACATGGTGCATGCTACAAAGGTTGTGACCCATGCGAAGGACTATGGTTCGTCACAACCCGACCTAGGAAAGGAACCTGATCCACTAGGGACTCCTTTGTGTATTGAAAAACCTGTGGATAAACCTGAAGTTGTACCTCACATTCCTAAGGGAGTCCTTAAGCATTCAGGGCACAATCCTAATGCCTGAGCCACCCAAAACTATTCTATTATCAAGGATTTGGGCCACATTCCTTGTGCGATGTCTGCACTAGAAGTACTTCAGAGTTGTCCTTCGCAAAGGAAGGCTTTGATTTCTGCCCTTGGTGTGAATGATGATAATTCTTCCTCTGTGATTAAATTTGAAACCGCAGGACTGCAGCCTCACTTGCCTTATTATGTGTCTCTTTTGATTCATGTACAATGTCTTAACATGACCGTCAAGCGCACTGTGTTTGACGAAGGTGCTACTGCTTATGTGATGTCTTTATTGTGTTGGAAGGGTTTAGGTTCCCCTGATTTGTCTAAATCTAGTACCATGTTGACTACTTTTCATGGGAGATCATTTAGGCCGCACGAGATCCTTCCTTCACTTAAGGTCTGTTTGGGAGGGAAGACCGTTGCGATAGAGGCCAAGGTGGTTGATGCGCCCCTTGACTATAATATCTTGTTGGGTAGGAATTGGATGTGTAGTATGCAAGACGTAGCTTCTTCTCTATTTCGTGTTGTATGCTTTCAATTTAATGGGAAGATAGTTACAATTGATCAAATGTCATTCAAGAATCCGTCAGTTACCGCATATTTGGGAGCTTCGATCCTGATTGTAGAGCACTCTCAGCCGGCGACTGGGAGTGTGGGTGTGGGCATGTATCCATCCCTTATGGGAATATTTAGTTGTCCTGCACCTGTCCTTATGATAGGGTCTAGTTCCAGTGAGGCTTCGACATCTGTGAGATCGGTGTCTTTTTGCACGAACCATATGGAAGATCCTTGGATTCTTCCTACACCAAATACTTCGAGTGATCCCATCATGACGGACGTGCCATTACCTGCAACTATGGTAGCTTATCAAGCTAATCTTGGGTGTGTTGTAGAGCCTAGTCCTTCCTTTTCGCAGACAGAGGAGGAGGACCTGTATGTGCTGCTTGCATGGGTAGTTCAATATTCTCATGCACATGATTGCCTTGATAGTGTTTTTCCTTCAGACAAAGCGATTATTGAGGCCATGTCAGGGGTTGAGCCACCTTGGGAATAATTGCATCATAGATCTTATTTTCTTCTTGAGCTTGACCTCTTGGAGCGTGAGGACTTTAGGGAGGTTCTTAGTGAGAGAATTGGTAGTCCCATGGTTCCATTAAGCTCTCCTGGTCCGATGGCTGATGGGAACATGGAAAATATATCTCCTACCATTCCTATCAATATCTCTCATGATCCTGGCAAGACTGAGAATGTCTATATTGGGGCAGAATGTTCCCATGCTGAGATTCAAGAGTACACCGAGTTATTTAAATAATTTCATGATATCTTTGCTTGGTATTACAATGAAATGCTAGCTATCGAACCTCGCATTGTTGAACATGAGATTAAAACTTATCCCAATGCTAAGCTTGTTCGACAACTCTTGCATGCAGTGAATCCTAGGAAAGCACCCGTGATTAAGGCAGAGATAGAAAAACTCTTGAAAGCTGGTTTTATCTATCCCATTCCCTTGACGAAGTGGGTTTCAAATCCTGTTCTGATGGATAAGAAGCAAGGAGCGATCCATATATGCACTGATTTCTATGACTTGAATCGTGCCTATCCTAAAGACAATTTACCCACACCATTTATTGATCAAATTTTGGACGAGTGTGTGGGTAGCGAGGTTTTTTCCTTTATGGACGGCTTTTCCAGATACAATCAGATACAAATTAAACCCAAGGACCAACATAAGACTGCCTTTATTTATCCTTGGGGAAACTTTGCATATCAGAAGATGCCTTTTGGACTTAAGAACGTCGGAGCCACTTTTCAGTGGGCTATGACCTTGATCTTCCATGATCTCAAATCAATTGTTGAAGTATTTTTGGATGATTTTGCTACTCATTCTCATATGAGAATGTGTCATTCCTATCATTTGAGATTAGTGTTCTAAAGGTGTTGCCATTATTTGGTCAGGTTGAATCCTCACAAGTGCATCTTTTACATGAAGTCTGGTCACTTATTAAGGTTCATTGTCTCCAAGGAGGGTATAAGAGTTGACCCTTTGAAGGTAGAGGAAATACTTCAGTTGTCTCCCCCGAAAAACATTAGACATCTTCAATGTTTGCAAGGCATGGCAAGATTCTTACAGAGATTCATTGTCAACTTTGCCAATTTGGCTAGAGGGTTTATGCATATTTTGAAGAAGGACACCACCTTTTGTTGGGATGAGCGAGCCCAAGAGTCCTTTGATGTGCTTAAGCGAGCCTTAGCATCGGCCTTGGTGATTAGTCCCCCATACTATAGCCGTCACTTTCTACTTTATGTGGTCGTGTCCATAGAGATGATTGGTATGGTTTTGGTTCAAGAGGATGAGGAGATCCAAGAGCATGTCATATACTACCTGAGTTGAAACCTTATTGACACAGAGGTCCATTATTCCCATGTTAAGAAGCTTGCCTTAGCTATTGTACATGCGGTTCAATGGTTGAGACATTATATTCTCCTTCGCCAAACCTTGGTTGTAGACCATGTCAATCTGTTTCAATTCGTCCTTGCTTGAAGGATGATTGGGGGAAAGTATAATAAATGGATTGTCATCTTGCAAGAATTTGATCTCGAGTTTGTCTCGACAAAATCGAAGAAATCGTTAATTTTTGCGGAGCTTATATCGGATTTCCCAAGCGAGGAGGAGGAGATGGTTTGTGAAGATACGTTTGTCGATGAGCACATCTTCTTAATCTCAACTTTGGATCCATGGTATGGGGACATCATCATATATTTACAAAAATTGAAGGTCCGTACTCACCTCTCACAGGATGAATGACGATGATTACGTCACGTATCCAAGAATTACCTCATAGTGGATAACACCTTGTATCGCTGTGGGGTAGATTCCATTTTACGTCGTTGTTTAACTCATGAGGAGGATGAACTTGTGCTGAATGATTGCCACGGAGGGGTGTGTGGTGGTCATTTATTTGGGCTTTCTACAGCCTAAAAAATCTTAAGAGCGGGTTATTTCTAGCCGTCAATCTTTAAAGATTGTGTAGATGCGGTCAAGAAGTTCCACCCTTGCCAAGTGTTTGCACGAAATATGCGCTCGTGACCTGCCCCGTTACATCCCATCATCACCATCGGTCCCTTCACTAAGTGGGGGCTTGATTTCATGGATTGCAACCCAGCTTCAGCTGGGGGGCATCATCATATCATAGTGGCTGTTGACTACTTCACGAAATGGGCTAAGGCTATGCCTATAGTTAAATTCGATGGTGAGACAGCCACACACTTCATATTCAACCAGATTATTACTTGGTTTGATATTCCAGAGGAGCTTTTCACTGACCATGGCAAGAACTTTAAGAATCATATGATGGAAGAATTGGCCTCAAAGTTAGGGTACAAGCAAGAGCATTCCTCCTCTTACTACCCTCAAGTGAATGGATAGGTTGAAGCAGTGAACAAATCACTCAAATCCATTCTCCAATGAACCATCGCACAAAGCAAGATGAATTGGCACATTATGTTATATCCTGCTTTGTGGGCTTATAGAACCGCTGTTAAGACTGCCATGAGTTTTTCTCCATATGAACTTGTACATGGAGTGGAGTCGGTATTGTCAGTTGAGTGTGAGATTCCTTCTTTGAAGCTAGGTATAGAGCTCTTACCAGACACTTCCCCATTGGAGGAGCGTTTGGTCCACTTAGAGCAACTTGACGAGTAGCGCTGAGATGCCTTGGTGGCTCTAGAAGTGAATAAGCATCACGTTAAGGTCCAGTACGATAAGTCTGTCTGTCCAAGGAGGTTTAGTGAGGGAGATTTGGTCCTTTTGTGGGATCAACTGAAAGAACCCTTGGGGGTAGGAAATTTTAACGCCATGTGGCGTGGTCCTTACGTCGTTAAACATGTGTTAGAGAAGGGTGCTTATGAGTTAGTGGATTATGAGGGAATAGCCTTGGTGGAGCCTAGAAATGGGCTCTATCTTAAAAAGTACTATGCATGATTTTCAGCCAAGGCTGACTATTGTATATTATTGTACACTTTTGCATAGGTAGGTATTTTCTTATGGTGATCGGGTTTGTGATTAGTTTTCATTTCTTTTGGGCAGATGTCAATGGAATCTTCCACCTTCATAAGATTCACGAATGGTGCGAGCCGTCACACTCAACACTCAACCTCTACTGCTTGAGTGATTTATACTCCTACGGGTCAGGTATTGTCTTCAAGAAGTGTATGTTTATGGCCCTCTTCAAACAATGTTGCTGAGTATAGTGCCGTTATTGAGCTTCTATAGGATGCCATTTCACATGGTGTTCTCTCTCTTGAGGTACTTCTTGATTCGGAGTTAGTAGTGTCACAGCTTAATGGTTTGTACCATGTCAGGGATCCGACATTATTAAGAAGATTCTTACGTGTGAGATTGTTAGAATGACAATTTGACAATATAACATACATACATGTTCCAAGAATTAATAATCAAGTTGCTGACTCATATGCTAACTATGTGTTAGATTGGCATTTGTTTCATAGACAATAAGCTCATCACAAACATAAATTTTTACACATGTAAATAAATAAATCGATCATCATAAAAGTTTTTTATAAACATCTAAAATGTGGTAATACATAGTGTCATAATACAAAAATGGGGCTCTTGAGCCACCAAACTATAAATACACAATAGTACAAAATGTATCACTCCCAGGTATCTAAGCCTGTGGAGGAGGAGGGGGGTTGTGATCATGGAATGTCACCATGGCTCTAGCTAGCCATCAAAATAGCCACACCCATGCTTGTGGTACACCCACCACCTGGCACTACATGGCCTCAGGAAAGTCCTCGACTTGTGCCATGGGTACTCTATGTGTCAACCTCATGAAGTTGGTATGAATGATTTGGAGCATTCGCTCCGCATCTACACCCGTAATGTCATCCCTCTTCCCCTCCGTCTATGACGAGGGAAGCCTTCAGGCCACCGTGGTCCTACATATCCATGCATATGATAGGATGTCACTATGTATTTTCACCCAAAAACATGTCTTTTGATTCCACATAATAAAAAACACAAAAAAATTAAATAACTTAAATTTTTTAAAGAGGGCCGAGGTTCATTACCAATGTCACCATATTCCGATCCTGGTGGTAGCGGCATGTCGAGGTCTCCTCGAAAATCTATCCCCACATAGGGGTAATCATCGATGGCAACTATCTATCATCACCACCATGGAAAGAAATCAGCTGGATAGGGGTTGGACACCCTACCTCCACCCACTCTACGCATCACATCTTCCCAACGTTGTTGGGATGGATCTCAAACCCCGTGTAGAGGAACGTCAACTCTAGGGCTCAATCCCAAAACATGCTCGAAGAAGAACATGCTTAGTATGCTACTGAAACCAAAGTTTCGCACCCTTCCCATCTTGCAGTCACTGAGCTATTCTTTCATGTTGATAAACAATGTCGTACTCTAGTCATAAACTGTGGGCCTCATGCACTCCACAGCATAAAACATCAATGGCCGCGAGGCCTGGTGGAGTGAGGCTAGTCCCGCTATCCTACCTAGTGTCAGTAGAATGGCCTTTACACCTAGCACCTATATGGAGTTAGTTTGGATCTAACTCCCCACCTTCTCCATGTCCATATAATAGTACACTGCTTTGTACTCATCTATAGTTAGGCCAGCTCTGGGCCCGTGAGAGCGTAGGTTCACCACTTCCCCTCGTCAGGAAAGTCCAGTAATAAAGTATATGTCCTCCAATTCTATGGTGAGGAACATCCCATATATCTGGAACGACTCTGAGTCTGGATCCCCGTAGTATACTAGCATTTGCAGCAGTCTTGGTTTGGCCCTTAAGCCACCAAGACACCAAAACTTGTAGAGCCCGCATGACCGCAAAGCTTGTTGAGCCATTAGATCTGCCCTTACTTCCCCTTCTACATCATCGTGCTCACATTCTCTCCATTCTAGGACCATCATGTACATAAAATTTAATTTTGATCCATTAGAACACTTTAAGAACATTGAACACGGCCGCATACGTGACTGTTTGCTAAACAGCCGTGTATGTATGCAACTTTGAGGTCTTTTTCTGCGTATATCCAGCCCTATATGTGGAAAATCTCTCGATTTTCGTGTGGGCCAAGGCGTGCATCTTAGATTGGCCTAGAATCCCAAATGAACCATGTAAAAAGATAAAATTTTCATGAAAATGAAAGAGTAGGGCATGGGTAAGTACTTGGAAAAAATGGTAGTGGATTTTGCCGGCTGGATCTCCTGGAATTCGTTGTTGAAGTTCTGAGCTCAATTGGGTAAAAATTTCAAATGTTATATAATCTTTTAAATTTTTTACTATTTATAGAAATTTTTCAAATTTTTGAAAATTTTTACCCCCTTTTTCTATAGTTTGGACCATTTCTAATCCTTTTGGACCATTTTTGGACTAATTTATGATGTAGGAGACCATTTTGAGCGTCATTTCGATTGTTACTTTGACCCGTTCGTGCCTGTTATAGGTATGATGTTTAAACTGGCATATAGGTTAGGTTCACCCCCGTTTTCATTTTGCACGACCTTATGACCGTTTCATTATAGCCTTAGGTATGAACCCATTCTATTATGTCATGGAACGTTCTTGTTGTTTTAGAAGTGGCATGATGTGAATGGTAGAGCTTGACCTTACATGGGTACCCTAGTTAGCGCCTTATTTTCATTTGGTGCCCATGCTGACATTTTGTCCCTTAGGGTGTGGGAGTCCATTGTATAGTATTGCCATTACATTTTGCAAGAGCCTCATACTCTTGATCTTTTGCTGGCCTATTTCTCTCAGGACTCCCTTATGTCAAGTTGTAATTGAATTATCATGAGCTTTTTTTGCCTTCTTGAGCCTTACGCCGGCTTCCCTGAATTTGAGTTTCAACCATATAGCCCGAGCTTGTCTTATGTCTAGCCATGTAGAGCCATCTTTTATATCCTTTGCAGCTTGATTCCCTATTCTACCGAGAGGGGACTTTCCCTTGAGTGTCGCTATCCTACACATGTATCCTTGCATTGAGCATAGGTATGTTCCACTGCCTGGAACTAGTTTGTTTTCCCATATGACACTCGTCTCCTCCTAGTATATAACTATAAAGCAGTTTTATTATTTTTCAATATTTTTAAATATTTGAAAAAGTCTTAAAAAAATTTAAAAAACCAAAAATCCGGACAAGGAAATATGTTATCTTTGGTAGCTATCAAGTTGTGTCGCCTTCGAACAGAGCACTGTATATCACATCCATTGGTTGGGTTTATAGTTTGAATTTAGGACTTGTACTCATTTATCTGAGTTTATCTCCACTGACTGGTTAAGCTTCCAGTCCCTATGGAGCCTCTGTCGATGCCTCCTATGTCGCAGAGATGTCTTAGTTTTGTATATTGAGTCTATGCTACCTACATTCAGTCACCATTCACCATTATTCTCTTGTTCGAAGGAAGTTGAAACCTGATTTTGCCATTCCTCAGTTATCTTGACTTTGCATGTCGGCCATTCCTGGTACAGTTACTGGTTCGTGCACCTTATGATCGAGTCCTTCCACATTATACAGCTTTGCTGAGTACCTCGTGTTGGATGATGGGGGATGCCTTAATGCCCTACTTCCAGTGGATATCATCCCATCGACTTCAAATCATTTATTCTGGGATTGGAATCTAGAGTCATTTTTGAGTACCTTGAGACTTACAGTCATCAGTGGTAGGTTCTCTCGCCATCAACAGTTCTTTGGAAATACATCAATGTCCCCTGATTGATGAATTCTCTCAAGTGTTTGACCTCAACACATTTATTCACCCTTGTTAGTTTGCACTATAGTACCTTGATTCCCATTATCATTATTGGTGGGTGATCTCCCATCTGTTAACGGTATACATCAATGACCGGTAATCAGACGATGGACTACTATGTTCGACCTCGACACCTCTATTCACATATCAGGACTTGTACTCATAGCAGTTTGTGTAGAAGGCCTTCCATATTGGCGGCGTCTCTTATATGCTACCTCCTTGATCGTGCCAGCGTTCATGAGATTTCAGCTCTCATGACTTGATTCCAGTATATGTCAGACATTTCCAGCCATTATGGAGATCTTGATCCATTGTATATATTTAGCCATTATGGAGATCATGATCCTTTGTATATATTCATCATGGAGATTCTGATCTATGCATATTGTACGTGGCGATGACCACTTATGTCATATTTTGTATCATTCATATTCATGGCCATTGTACTCTTATGTATCTGGGACTGCTATATGTATTTGTAGTTATATGTAGAGTTGTATCATTGTACTATGCTGATTGGGTGGCTAGTCTTCCATTGGGTTCTTCATCACTCCACTTCTGGGATGGACTTATAATGTATTTTGGCCATCGTATGACCCCTCTGACCTCACACATTAGGGGGCATCTGTTATAGCTGATTTTACCACACCTGGTGAATCACACTTGTATGGACTTCCCCTGTCCCTCTGCAGACTCTTTGGACCCCATGGACCTTTTTTATAGTTTTTATATTTCCAAGATCATCCCTTTCTCGCGTATATATGTAGGTTTGACCCCTAAAACCGTGTACATTGGGATGTGTGCAAAAGGCCAAATTCTTTTGGAGTTTTCCTTAACATGGATCTGACTCAATTGTCTCCTGGCCTTCCATATGCCTTGAGATCACTTGGATTCGACCCTTCATTTCCTATTCGAAGAGCTATATAAGGAACCCTTTGGATACATTGAAGAATATGTGAGAATTGAGAGCAAAGAAACTATAGTCCATTGTTGCTGGAACTTATGCTTGAGTCTGCATCCCTTTGTCCCTTGGAGCACTTTGGTGTTCTTCCCAAGATTTCCTTTTGCTTGTGAGCTTGTTATCAAGAGATGGAGGATTGAGGTGGTGGAGGCCCAAGTGGGGGATTCAGTTTCTCCGATTCGTAGACGTGCCGACAGAGGTTGTATTCATTGTAATATCTGATTTTATATTAATAGAAATATCTTTTCCTGTCCAATAATGTATGTTTGGATGAATATTTTATCCATGTATGATTTCAAATGCTTATACATTGTTGATTATATGTGCTTGAGTAGATCTAACACCAATATATATAGCATGCTTATCTTGATTACTGATTGTTGAGGAAGTAATCTATCAATTCAAGCTGGAGTTGGAAAGCTCAACAGGGATCTACCTCAACCGTCCGGAATAAGGTATGAGTTTTGATCCTTTAGTGTTAGATATTTGATTTCTCTTGCATATTGGAAAGGATTGACTTCTGGAGTCAAGATGTCTATTGTAGTACCCCAAGCCATAGGAATTTATCTCCGTAACAACTATCCTTTTAAAACTCTTTTAATTCCACAACTTCCTCATTGCTGATGTTTGGTCTCGAAGGTCTTGTCTAATGGTAAACACACACTTTTTTCTAGTGGCTTTCACTATCTCTCCTGGGAGAGATCTGATGGAGATCTCAATTTCATAGACTAACTCCTTTGCTAGTATCCTCTTTGGGATGATGGTGAAGTTAATACCATACCCAAGCACTTTTTCGGTAGTATGATTCAATTTGTGACTTGATAGGTTGATGATCTTGGTAGTTTAGGGTTATCGTCATTATCGTTGTCTTTATTTTGCTTCCTTCTTAATCGACCAAACTTCAAACATTTCTTTTTTATTTATCTAATGTATCGCCCAATGCCTTATCAAAATTTATGGTTAACATCTTGTATGTCGAGTCCCATAAGTATGCACATAAATTCATGTTGAAGCTTCTAGATAACGTCTTCATATACCCTGATTAAATGATCAAGTGTGTGATCTAAGAATTCATAGTGATGTACATTCACACAAGCGCTTTGAACACCACATTTCCTAAAAAATTTAATGAACCCTATTTTTAAGTGGAGAGATTAAGGCTTGGAAAAAATGAAATTAGCATAATACAAAATTATATGGAAGCCAACATAAAGAAAGATGATCCCCTTGATTCCTAATGACAACTCAGGAGAGCTTAAGGATTGGAAAAAATGAACTTATCATAATAGAAAATGCTATGGAATCAAAACAAGATGATCCCCTTGACTCCTAATGAAAACTCTATGAAAAGTTGAATCTTTGTTTTCCATGATGCAACAAGAACTTGCACAACGTAAGTACTGATGAGAAATGTCTAGATATGTGCTATTTTGCAATCACACTATTTTTTTTGTAAGTTAATCAATAATTTATCTTGATGGAAGAAGGAACTTTACTCATCTTATGGTGGATAGGATCCATGTGAAGCACCAACTATTGGGTTAGTAATCTTCTTTTGATTCTCCTTATTGCTCCACTTATACATGTCTCTAGGATGATCATGCTTATCTACTATATCCTTGGCATCCACACTAAGATAATTGTTGTTGATAGGTCTCATATAGTGGTACACTTACGGTTACTGGGGAATAGTGACTTTTGCAATCCCATTAAGCCAATTTCATGAGTTTTGTTCAAAATTCCTACAAAAGGTTTATGGATTTCATAACCTGCTTTATCATATATTGTGAAATTATACAATTTACCATCCTTTTCCAACCATTAGATACTCAAATCCATTTAGTGATCCTTTTTACCATTATAGAGGGCTCTGTAAGTTAGGTTCCCAAATTCTTAAAGGGTGCTAGCTCAATGGAAGAGCGCCTTCTTTACAAGTAGGAGGTTGGCGGTTCGATTCCTCCATGCCCTAATGATATTATAATATCAATTACAAACAACTAAATTAGTAAGCAAAAAATAAGAGATGAGTGACCAAACAATGAGAGATAAGTGACCAAATAAAATGACCAAAATTCGTATATAAAACTACTAAAAATGACTAATTTAGTGACCAAAAAATGCATTCGAGGAAATTTCAACTCAAAATGGGCCTTTTAACTCTAATTAAAATTCCATGTCATCATGTGTTAGCCAATGAAATTGATTTAAATTTGAAATACCATATAGGTCTTAAACACCTTTTTAATATAAATTTGGGGATAGGTATCATAAAAAAACTACTTTTTTTGTTTGTATTTTCAACATATATCCCCGTGTTTTTACTCAAATTTCAATCGGGAGAGCTCGTTGGATGTGGAATTAAATTCTTCATCCAACAAGTACCCACTCAACATACTTTTGATGGACCCTACTACCCGAAAAATAAGAAATACCTGAAAAAACATGATGATGACATCATCATCACACGTGATGGATACTCGTTGGATGTGGAATTTAATTCCACATCCAATGAGCTCTCTCGATCGAAATTTGAGTAAAATCACGGGGAGATATGTCGAAAATACAAACAAAAAAGTAGTTTTTTTCTTTTCTTATTTTATTAATTTTTTTTAGGAGACCCATTTTGAGTTGATATTTCCTCTAATGAGAGATGCAAAACTAGGCATTAAAAATGATGCAACACGTGGCGCTAATGATGAAGCCAAACATGGCATTGATATGGAAGAAAAATAAGATGTTATTTTGGATTAAAAACATGGTGCTACATAGGAAGAAAAATATGGTGCAACAATAAAAGAAATATTTGGCGTCATTTTGGTAGAAAAACCATATGCAAAAAAGGAAGCAAAAATTGGTGCAAATTTGGTAGAAAAAATTGGCACATATTTGGAAGTAAAACATGGTGCAAAATGGGATGCTAAAGTGGCAGCAACAATGGATGCAATATTGGATGATAATTTGGATGCTAACATGGTGCTATTAAGGATGCAAATATGGTGCTAATGGGGATGTCATTTAAGAAGCAAAAGTAGACACTCGCTAGGAAGCAAAATATGACGTTATTTAGGAAGCAAACCTCAACGTTGTTTAGGAAGCAAAGTTGGACGCTATTCTGGAAGAAAAAACATAGACGCTATTTTGGACGCCATAAATGATACTATATAGGAAGAAAAAAAATACGTTTTTTGAGACGCTTTAAGTTTTTTCCATGATGTGTCCCATTTAGCATCTAGTTTGACCACTCAATATAAAAAAAATTACACTAAAAAGGGACGCTAATTCCAAGATTTGTTGTAGTGAGATGTCAATGTCACACTTGGCACATAAATATAAGTAGTTATCATCCATGGTATTAATAAAACTTGGTCAAAATGATCCTTTATAGCCCTGTCCTATAGGTGAAACAAACTCCCTCTGAGTTGTTCTTGTGTAGCATGTTAACCATATTTTTATCCATTCCTATTCTACATGGAGATTGTTGAACTGAGCTTTTAGTTTAGCACCCTTTCCAAGGAATATTACAATGGTTAGCTATTAATTTTCTGCATGTTGATTCAACATCCACACATATGTTCCCTCAATAAGATAAGGTCATATGCATACTTGGGAAAATCAAGATGGATACCGATCAGGGTGAATTAGATCCTTATCTAGCAAGCAAAGGATACAAGGCTACAACCTATAAAGAAGGTGGAATTGGATTTTCTATTTTCTAACTTTATAAATAGTGATCCTTTATGAAATTCCCTTTTGTATGCATGAATGGGATATAGAAAATAGAAACAGGCTTCAAATTTTTGAAATGCTTATCAGAACTGATAATTACAACCAAAGGAAAATCGAACTAACACTTCCTATTTGACTAGATTAATACGATTGATTCACTCTAGGGGTTTCTTATCTTGGGAAATTTTGCAAACATATTCTAACTGTGGAAAATCCTTGAATTAAGGAATTTTCTAGGATAAAAACAAAAAGGAGAACCAAGGATTTTCCCGGTCATTTAAAGGATGTTTCATTAGCCTTTAGATTTAGCAATCTTGAGTCTTGATATAGTCCTTGATTACACAAAGGTGTTCAAATCTTCTTTTCTTTTGATAAAGTTGGCAACAAAAACTAGTTTCAAGGATTTTTTGCATAGTGAAAATAACATAGACAACTTTATCGAGGATTTTTTTTTAAATATTTAGAAAAATAATTAATCATGAAGACTCTAAAGTTTGGCAAGCTAGGGTTTGGGTTTATTTTTCATACAGAGTTTCTCTAGGTGTTCCTTTAGGGAACCTAGTTTGGATTAGATATAACTAATATTGTTGTGCATGCAATCAACCATATATTCATGTACATCACAGTTCATTTTGGCTATGGGATTTATAACTACAAATGATGGATGTAAAATGTAAAATAGAGTTAACAACCAAAATACCAAAGTAAAAAACTTAGTAATCCTGACTAAGATAGCAACTTGAAAACTAAAACATCATGTATATTAGAAGAACCGTCAGTGAATGTATGTAAACATAAGGTAAAAATATTAAATGGAAGGTATCCTTAGTTGAGTTGTATAGATTGAATTTGAGTTAAACCTAGTAATTCACGATTAGACACTTTTATTGCAGGTCTTGTAGAATTTTTGAACTATGACATTCTTAATTATGCTCTAGTTAAGCATTAGAAGACACAGAAATGTCCATACTGTCATTCTTGTTCATATTCATCATTGACTCATGCTTGAGCTATACTTCTTGAAAGTAAACCATTAGTTTTTCTAGTTACAGTATTCTCAAATTGACTATTTTTATATTTTTTTTTCTTGAATCAATGTGCGATTTACCAACATGGAATTGGTTTAGTGGTGAGGTTAAACAAGTATGGTTTGGAATGGATCATGATATATATTTTCATATATTTTGGTAATTTTTGGGTGGAAAAATTGGAGCTATTTACTTGTAGGAACAATTTTAGGAGCAACTCCCACTTTGGTGATTTGGGGTCCACAACTTTCTAGAGCCCATTTGAGTCCTTAAATGGTTTTGTTTGGGGTAAAAAATTTGCAAATGAGGTTTATAGCTTCCCAACACTATTCTACACTTCAATATCTTTCCAATACCACAAATATCACCTCAATTGGAGTTTGTATGTAGAATGTATGCCTATCGCAAGTTCAACTATCTTGTTGACCACCAAGGTATTGAGTGGATGCCACATTTTCTCCCATTACTCACCCATGTGGAGCTATTGACTTTAGGGCCAATTTTAGGAGAAACCCCCACTTTAGTGATTTGGGGTCCACAACGTTTTGGAGCCCATTTAAGGCATTAAATTGTTGTTTTTGTGTTCAAAGATTTGCAAATGAAGTTGATAGCCACCCAACTCTATTCTACACTTCAAGAACTTTCCAATAGCACAAATATCACCTCAATTGGAGTTTTTATGCAAAAGGTATGTCTCTCGGAAGTTCACCTATCCTTTTGACCACCATGGTATTGAGTGGATGCCACATTTTCTCCCATTACTCACACATGTGGAGCTATTCACATGTGAATTTTCAAGAAGATTCTAGAGGGTACAAGGTAGCAAAATTTACAGGAGGCAGACATAATAAGGAATTTAAGCTTGTTAGTCTAGAGTCTAGATTGGCCTTAAATATTTCTTACTTATTTTTTGAAAAGGTAATGAAGTGCAAATTAGATATTATTGTAGAAGAAGCCAGTTAGGGATCATTGCACGAAGAGAAGCGAGGTGCTCTTACTGTCCAGAGTGGTAGAGATCTTTGTTTCAATGTGGGTAACAATAGTAAAGAAAATGGAAAAAAATTATATTTGCCATATAATGTCAAAAAGGAGAAAAAAAAGGGTACCTAAGTGTTTGTTTATAAAAAATAACATAGATCCATCTTAACCCCATATATTTTAAGTGGAAAGTGGTTTGCACCTGTGTTTTTTTATCCCATTCAGTGCTTACGAGATCTGGAGTTAAGATGGATCTGTGCAAGAAAACCATTAGTTACATATATGTAATGCTGATAAGGACTAAATCTTGAGAATTAAGGAGTTCATTTATCCTTCTCCCTAACATTTCATTGGACTTTTCCTAGAGTCATTGATTGCGTGTAGCTAGTGGTGCTCAAGAATCATAGATACATAGTTGTTATGGATAGGTGGTAGATGTTTTCTTTTTAATGTGATTAGAAATTTTGGAACCAATAAATTCTTATCTACACATTGATTATTTAAATATTAGTGAAATCCATACTAGCAAATCAACCATTTATAGACTCATTTATGTTGTTCTATTCAATTCTTGAATTATGCCGACTCTAAACATTTTGTTCCCACATATGCAAACTGATTGTGAAATAAACAGTTTTGTAGCCATAACGTGAGAAAAATATTACTAGGAAAGTGTATAAAATATTAGAAAAATAGCAGTGATTAGAATGAGACTCAATGATCCATTGTTTCTGAAGCATTTATTTTCTATGAAGTAGCTTGCACTTGATTTTAGGTAGATGCAACTGTGTTGCAGAACCTACTAGTTATGAGATTGATTTTTATGCATGTAAGAGTTTTTCTTGATCATTAGTGGATTGAATACATTCTCACCTATATGTATTGATAGGTTCTCTTACTGCTCCAATTCTTTTATTTATGAATTATGACTAGGAAATTTTCAGGTTTATAACATTTATGCAGAAGAAACTTATGATCATGAATACTTTGATGGTTGAGTGGAAGTAATTCATTTTGATGACAACCATGTTCCTCCACTTTCATTTATCAAAATATTATGTGAGAGTGTACATGTATGGCTTTCATGAGATCGTCATAATGTTGCAGTGGTTCACTGTATGGTGAGTGATTAGGTTACAATAAAATTCAACTCAAATTGCTCATGGAAAAATAACATTTTGAGAAATGTTAGGTACCATTTCTCTTGAGGTCAAAAACTTGAGGAACTTTTCATATTATTTCTTGTTACTGTGTTAGGTTTTATTTTAATAAACTAGTTTATCCTATGCCATTTTTGCTAGTCATTCTTACATTTTGTGATTTTCTATCTATAGTTGTGTTTAACTCATAGTAAATTTTAAATTTAATTGAATTAATTATAAGTTTTTGAAATGTATTCTTTACATTGTTCAACAAGTAAATTTTAAGGCATATGGAAAGTAGTATCCTTGCATCGGTAATGTTAAATTTGTAAACCATTGATCTATAGGAAAATTAGAGCAATTGTGAAGTAGGATTATTGGAGTGGAATATCAAGAACAATGTACAATGAACAAGAAATATTTGAGACAAATATGATAAGAATTGATCAGTTAATTACAATATTAATAATCATTCATTCTAGCAGTGATACAATGGTGTTACAATAAGGAAAATTCAAATCATGTGGATATTATTTGAATCTACCAACTAAACCTGACTGATTAGCTAACTTAGCATGTCTAAATCACTACATGGTAGCGCTAGTCTAATTCCTGATGTGTAAATCAATATACAATCAATTAAACTAGTTAAACCAGTTAAAATGATGTGGTAGGTCGAAAAAGGTGCCACTTCCACATGCAGCCATGCAAAACTAGCTCTAGACTAACTGAGAGTGATCTAACTGATTGTAACTAGAGGTTGAATCAGCATAACTTATTACCTACCACAACCAACTGATGGAGGCTGCTGGTGGAACTGAGAGTGGCTCCTAGAATGTAGGGATTGGCACTGATAACACGAATGGCACTGGTGGCACCAAATTCACCCAAATGACTCCTAAGTTAGGAAAGATGATCAAATATACTAGATATGGACAAGGGAGGATTATATAAACCTAACTTGGACACATTTGGGCCCTGACAACTAGGCCAAAAGTCACCCACACAATATAAAAGAAATAAAAGTTACTTAATAAACTAATGGAAATGGGGAAACCTCATGGGAAATTCCCCCTCAAAATAAGCAATGAATTAGGAAAACAAGCTATACTTAAGAGGAAATTTTCCTCTTTGGGTAAAAACTTGTAAAATTTTGTTGCAGTTTGCAGCTCTATGGAGAAACAATGCAGAATCATGGTTCTTCTGTGCATCAACATACTGGGACTGTGCATGTGAAGCTTTACATCCTCTTCCGATATGATGAATGTTTCTTTTGTCTCTTCTTTATATAGGAGGAATGGAATGATCCATTTTGTTCTTTAGTGGGACAAATTGTGGATCATTCACTATGATCAAGTAGCATCTTCCTGGAATTTTGTTGCACCAATCTATAGGTAGCGAAGGTGTGTGAGAGAGTGCAACATATTCATTCTAATATTGGGACCTCATTTTTCTTCTATCATCTAGATCCCCAGCATCATTCCCAACTGCTTCAATGATATTTTCAACCCATTTAGGCTTCTGATTAAGAATGGGAGCTGGATCTAGATAATATTGAGGTACAATCTCAATATCAAGATCATGATGATCTTGTTCCTCATCTTCTGAAACTAAAATATTAGACAACATATCATTATCTCCAAATGGACATGAAAGAGAGTTTATAGATTTCCTTTCGAATGACTGCTAAGATTGTGCTGGACATGAGTATGGCAGAAAGTGTGAGAATTCATATGCCTTGGAGATATGGTTTGCAAAACCCTTCGCTATAATATTCCTAGTTTATATATATGTTATCTCCACTGAGTCAAGACCAAATACAACTTGCTTTTCCAAGCTAGTATGTTTCATATGATAAACATACAACAAATTTGTTGCAAGAGAGGGAACATAGAGTACATTTTTGAACTCACCATGCTGGATTTTAATAGAACCTCTCCCAGTAGCTAGGATTTGGGAATCATCTCCCATATGAATCTTAGGTCCTCCTTATAGAGTGAGAGTGGTGAAGGATTCCCTGGAGGATAATATGTGGTTGGTAGGCCTTCGACGAAGTGAGGCCTGCCTTCAAGGCATGGAACCTCCCAGGATATTTTGTCAGTTGTGCAACATCAGATTTCTTTTCTCCTTGTGGAAGGGAAATATTGTTCTATTCAAGGAGTGTCGGTAGCTGGTTGATGGTATTCTTCATGCATTGGCTCTCTGGATGAAAGCATCTCACACAGTATGGAAACTTAGTCTTCTTTTTCCTGGAACTTGAGGCTCCATTAGAAGATCTCTGATTCTCCTTTTGATTCGAATAAGTGTTTTTTCTCTTCTCCCCTTTGTTCTTCCCTCTTTCTTGCACATTGTTTGATTCTGTCCCTAAGATTGCTAGGTTCTTGGAGGTTCGATGAACTCCCATTTGAACCAATTTATCTTGCTCTTGTATTAAGGACTCAACAAAAGAAATCTAGAGAAGGTTTCTTCCAATTAGGGATGGAAGATCTTCTAGAATGAAATGTAGAGACAATAACTGAGTACTCTGAGCCAAGATTTCTCAATATTGACAATAGAATATTCTCATATTTCCTCTCTAATCCCCATTGTTTGCATTGTAGTACTAGTGACTTGTATTCTGTGAAGAATTGCTAAATAGAATTGAAACTGTTGGGATGTAATGCAATGAGCTCATTCTCCAATATGTTCCCTCGAATCTCATCTTGTTTTTAAAAAAATGATTCAATATTTTCCCAAGCTTCCTTCGGAGTTGTTAGTCCCCCAAGGTGGAACAAAATATCTCAGGAGATATGAGTGCACATGAAGCCAAAGGCCTCATCAAGCCGATTCAAAATTTTGTTCTTCTCAACATGCTATCGGGGCTCAGTATCGCTTCCCATAGTCATCCTATACAGGCCAATCTTGTGCAAGGACACCTGCATATATGCCCTTCAATCAACATAGTTGAAGGGTGTAAGGATTTAGGGTAGGAGAGATGAAGAATCCATATTTTGTATGTTGAACAATCAATTGCTGAAGAAGCTACGTAGGTACCTGCAAATAACACTGCAAAACCCAAATTAAATTTGCAATCATGTCATTTTCAAACCTTTCCACCTCGACATGTACACTTTCTTAGAGTCCGTCACACCTACATAAACTGCTTTGGACATAATACAGATGGAGAAAGGATATCATTCCAAGATTTGTGTGGAAACTCACTTCTAATGTACAATGGAGATCGGACAAGACTTGCTACTAGCCTAAAAATGGATCTGATACCATGTAAAATTTGTGAATCATTGATCTACAGGAAAATGAGACCAATTCTGAAGTAGGATTATGCAGTGCAATATCAATAATGATGTACACTGAACAAGAAAAAATTGAGACAAATTTGATAAGAATTGATCAGTTAATCACAACATTAATCTTCATTCATTCCAATAGTAATACAATGGTGTTACCATAAGGAGAATTTGAATCACGTGGATAAGATTCAAATATACCAACTAAACCTAATTGACTGGCTAACTCAGTGTGTCTAAATCACTGCATGGGATCCACTACTCTAACTCTTGATGTCTAATTCAACCTACAATAAGTTAAATTAGGTGTAAAAAGGTGCCACTTCCCCATCCAGCCATGCAAAACTGGCGCTAGACTAAATAAGAGTGATCGAACTGATTGTAATTGGAGGTTTACTCAACATAAATACCTACCTACCACAACCAACTGATGGAGGTTGTCGGTGGCACTCTGAGTGACTCCTAGAATGTAGGGATTGGCACCAGTGGGACAAAGTGACACTGAAGGCACTAGTGGCACTAAACTCACCCAAATGACTCCTAAGTTGGGAAATATGATCAAATAGACTATATATGGAAAAAGGGAGGATTATTTAATCCTAACATGTAATGCGACTTCTAGAATTTTTTTTGTCATTTTTATAGATAAGTGATCCGTTTCAAAAATTAAAAATTAAAGGTTAGGGTTTTATTCTACTTGTTGTAAGGGTGTTTCCAAGATTGCACAAGATTGATCCTTCCTTAGTTAGTTTGGAATAAACTCATCCTTCTTGTATTGAAGATCAGGACTTGCACCTGTTAACCATGACTTCTTGGGAAGGTCATACACCCTAAGACACCTGGCTCAAGTGCACTTAACCATGTAGATTTTCCCCTAGTCAAGCTCACTTAGATTGTTATCCCATTTGCAAAACCTTAGCTAGTAGTGTGCTTTGTAAATTATTCATTCAACATTTTATTCTTTGTATTTAAGTACGTGGGGAGATTCTGCATACCATGAATATGTCAAGCCTACAAAACTATCCATCAATTTCATTCGATCTGAGTAGCCATGCATAATAATTTGAATGGTAGTTTGGAGGCCATAACTTACACATCTGGATGTCAAATAAAAGTATTGAACTTTGCGACTATTTTGTGAATATTCTTTAATAGTTTAATGCAACTTTCAAGTGTTAGACAAGTTAAACAACATTACTAACAATGGACAGACTAGAGGATTGTTTGTACCTGACATGCATCCAAGAATTACCTCATAGTGGATAACACATTATACTGCCGTGGGGTAGATTCCATTTTACGTTGTTGTTTAACTCATGAGGAGGATGAGCTTATGTTGAATAATTGCCACAGAGGGGCGTGTGGTGGTCATTTATGTGGGATTTCTACAACCCAAAAAATCTTGAGAGCAGGTTATTTCTGGTCGTCGATATTTAAAGATTGTGTCAATGCGGTCAAGAAGTGCCACCCTTGCCAAGTGTTTACATGCAATATGTGCTCACATCCTTCCCCATTACATCCAATTATCACCGTCGGCCCCTTCACTAAGTGGGGGCTTGATTTCATGGATTTCAACCCAGCTTCAGCTGGGGGGCATCATCATATCATAGTGGCTGTTGAGTTTTTCATGAAATGGGATAAGGCTATGCCCATGATTAAATCCGATGGTGAGACAGTTGAACATTTTGTATTCAACCAGATAATTACTCAGTTCAGTATTCTGAAAGAGCTTGTCACTGACCATGGTAGGAACTTTCAGAATTGGATGATGGAAGAGTTGGCCTCAAAGTTAGGGTATAAGCAGGAGCATTCCTCTTCTTATTACCCTCAAGTGAATGGACAGGTTGAAATAGTGAACAAATCACTCAATTGCATTCTCCAATGAACCATCGTACAAAGCAATACCAATTGGCATATCATGTTATATCTTGATTTGTGGGCTTATAGGACTGCGATTAAGATTACCAATGGTTTTTCTCCATATCAACTTGTACATGGAGTGGAGTCTGTATTGCCAGTTGAGTGCGAAATTGCTTCTTTGAGGTTAGCCATAGAGCTCTTACCAGACACTTCCCCATTTAAGGAACATTTGGTCCACTTAGAGCAGTTTGATGAGTAGCGCTGAGATGCCTTGGTGGCTCTAGAAGTGAATAAGCATCGCGTTAAGGTCCAGTATGATAAATATGTTCGTCCAAGGAAGTTTAGTGAAGGATATTTGGTCCTTTTGTGGGATCAATCTAAATAACCCTTGGGGGCAGGAAAGTTTAACCCCATGTGGCATGGTCCTTACGTTATTAAATGTGTGTTAGAGAAGGGCACATATGAGTTAGTAGATTATGAGGGGATAGCCTTGGCAGAGCCTAGAAATGGGCTCTATATTAAAAAGTACTATGCATGATTCTCAGCCAGGGCTGACTATTATATATTATTGTACAGTATTTTGCATATTTAGGTTTTTCTTATGGTGATCGGGTTTGTTGATTAGATTTTGTTTCTTATGGTAGATTTCAATGGATTCTTCCATCTATATAGGATTCATGGATGGTGCTAGCCACCACACTCAATGCTCAGTCTCTGCTGCTTGGGTGATTTATACTCCTACGGGTTAGGTATTGTCTTCAAGAGGCGTATGTTTACAGACCTCTTCAAACAATGTTGCTGAATATAGTGTCGTTATAGAGCTTCTACAGGATGCCATTTCACATGGTGTTCTCTCTCTTGAGGTACGTCTTGATTCGCAGTTAGTAGTTTCACAGCTTAATGGCTTGTATCATGTTAGGGATCCAACATTATTATGAAGATTCTTACATGTGAGATTGTTAGAATGACAATTTGACAACATAACATACATACATGCTCCAAAAATTTATAATCAAGTTGCTGAATCATATGCTAACTATGCGTTAGATTGGCATTTGATTCATAGACAATAAGATCATCAAAAACATACTTTTTTTACACATGTAAATAAATAAATTGATCATTATAAACATTTTTCATTAAACATCCAAAATGTGATAATACATAAGTGTCACAATACAAAAATGGGGCTTCTGAGCCACCAAAATATAAATACATGGTAGTACAAAATGTATCACTCCCAGGTATCTAAGCCTGGGGAGGAGGAGGGGGGTTCTGATCGTGGAATTTCACCACAGCTCTAGCTAGCCATCGAAATAACCGCACCCATGCTCGTGGTATAGCCACCACCTGATGCTGCATGGCCTCAGGTAGGTCTTCGAATTGCACCATGGGTACCCTATGTGTTAGCCACACAAAGTTGGTATGAATGCTTTGGAGTGTCTACTCCGCATCCACACCCATAATTTCATCTCCTCTTCCCCTCCGTCTATGACGAGGGAAACTGTCAAGCCGCCATGGTCCTACATCTGCATACATATGATAGGATGTCACTATGTGTTGTTACGCAAAAATATGTCATTTGAGTCTATATATATCAAAAAACACAAAAAATTAAATAATTCAAAAAAATTAAAAAAGAGGGTTTGGATTCGTTACCAATGTCACCATATGCTGATCCTGGTGGTAGAGGCATGTCAGGATCTCCCCAAAAATCTATCCCCGCATAGGGATAATCATCGATGGCAACTATCTATTGTCGCCACAATGGAAAGAAATTAGCTGGATAGAGGTTGGACACCCTACCTCCACCCAGTCTATGCATTGTATCTGCCCAATTTTGTTGGGCCAGATCTCGAACCCCATGAATAGGAACGTCAACTCTAGGGCTCAATCCTGGAACACGCTCAAAGAAGAACATGCTCAGTATACTTCTGAAACCAAAGTTTTGTACCCTGCCCATATTGCATTCATTGAGCTGTTGCTTCATGTTTCTCAATAGTGTAGTACTCCAATCATAGACTATGGGTCTCATGCTCTCCACTGCATAGAACATCAGGGGTCACGAGGCCTGGTGGAGTGAGGCTAGCCCTGCTATCCTGCCAAGCATCAGTAGTATGGACTTTAGGCCTAACACCTATATGGATTTATTGGGATCTGACTCCTGACCTTATCCATCTCCGGATAATAGTATACAACTATATACTCATCTATGGTGAGGCCACCTTCAAGTCCACAAGACCGTAAGTTCACCACTTACCCCTATCGGGACAATCCAGTAATGAAGTATATGTCCTCCACCTCTATAGTGAGGGACATCCCATTGATCTAGAAAGACTCTGAGTCTGGATCCCAGTAGTCTACTAGCATCTACAGCAGTATTGGTTTGGCCCTAAGCCACCAAGACACCAAAACTTGTAGAGCTTGCATGCATGAAGAGCTTGTTGTGCCATTAGATTGCCCCGTACTTCTACTTATACATCCCTATGCTCTCATTCCCTCCATTCTAGTACCATCCTGCACATTCAATTTGAGTTTTGGTCATTAGTTGTCTTAGAAAAACTTAAACGCGGCCACATATGCAACTGTTTGCTAAACATCCGCATATGTACGTGACTTTGAGGCATTTTTCTATGTATAGCTAGCCCTATACGTGGAAAAATCCTTGATTTCCACATGGGACATGGAGCATAATTTAGAATGGCCTAGAAATCGATTTTCACCATGGAAATTTGAAAATTTTACATGCAAATGAAAGAGCAGGGCATGGGAAGTTACCTGGAAAAAACGGTGTCGGATTCCGCCGGTAGAGACTCCCAGAATTCGCGTTTGAAGTTCTGAGCTCAATTGGGTAAAAATTTCAAATGTTATATAACGTTTTGAATTTTTTACTATTTATATAAATTTCTCAAATTTTTGAAATTTTTTACCCCCTTTCTATAGTTTTGGACCATTTTTTACCCTTTTGGACAGTGTTTTACTAATATAATGATGTAGGAGACCATTTTGAGTGCCGTTTCGACTGTTGTTTTGTCTCGTTCATGACGATTTTAGGTATGATGTTTAAACTGGCATATAGGTTAGATTCCACCTCCATTTTCATTTTGCATGACCTTATGACCATTTCATTATAACCGTAGGTATGAACCCATTCTATCTTGTCACAGAACCTTCTTGCTGTCTTAGAAGTGACATGACGTGAATGGTAGAGCTTGAACTTACATGGGTAACCTAATTACCTCCTTGTTTGCATTTGGTTCCCATGTCGACAGTTTGTCCTTTAGGGCGTGGGAGTCCATTGTATAGTATCGCCATGCCATTTCGCAAGATCCTCATACTCCTCTTGATCTTTTGGTGGCCTGTTTCCCCAAGACTCCCTTATGTCAAGTTGTAATTGCATTATCATGAGCTTTGCCTGCCTCATTGAGTCTGATGTCGACTTCCCTAACTTTGAGTATCAGCCATATAGCCCAATCTTGTCTCATGTCTAGCCACGTAGAGCCATTTTATATATCCTTTTCAGCTTGATTCCCTATTTTTACCGAGAGGGGACTTTCCCCCGAGTTTCGCTATCCTACACATGTATCCCTACATTGAGCATAGGTATGTTTCACTGCTTGGAACTAGTTTGTTTGCCTATTTGACACTCGTCTCCTCCTATTTTGTAACTTTAAAGCAATTTTATTATTTTTCAAGCTTTTCAAATATTTGAAAAAGTCCAAAAAAATTTAAAAAACCAAAAAGCCGGAAAAGAAAAGATGTTATCTTTGGCAGCAGTCGAGTCATGTCTCCTTCGAATAGAGCACTGTATATCACATCCATTGGTTGGGTTAATATTTTGACTTTAGGATCTTTACTCATTTATTTGATTTTATCTCCACCGAATGGTTAAGCTTCTAGTCCCTATGGAGCCTCTGTCAATGCCTCCTGTGTCGCAGAGATGTCCCAATTTTATATATCAAGTCTATGCTTCCTACATTCAGTCACCATTCACCTTTATGCTCTTGTTCGAAGGAAGTTGAAACCTAAGTCAACCATTCCTTAGTTATCTTGACTTTGCATGTCAGCCATTCTGGGTATAGTTACTGGTTCGTGCACCTTATGATCGAGTCCTTCCACATTATACAACTTTTCTGAGTACCTCATGTTGGATGATGGGGATGCCTTAATTCCCTCCTTCCAGTGGATTTCATCCCATCAACTTCAGATCATTTATTCTGGGATAGGAATCTAGAGTCATGTTTGAGTTCCTTGAGACTTGTAGTCATCAGTGGTAGGTTCTCTCGCCATCGATAGTGTTTTGGGAATACATCCATGTCCCCTGATCGACGGATTCTCTCAAGTGTTCGACCTCAACACATTTATTCACACTTTTTAGTTTTCACTCTAGTACCTTGATTCCATTTTCATTATCGGTGGGTGATCTCGCGTCTGTTAATGGTATACATCAATGACCAGTAATCAGACGATGGAATACTATGTTCGATCTCGACACCTCTATTCACATAGTAGGACATGTACTCATAGTAGTTTGTGTAGAAGACCTTCCAGATTGGTGGCATCTCTTATATGCTACCTCCTTGATCATGCCAGTGTTCATGAGATTTCAGCTCTTGTGACTTGATTCCAGTATATGCTAGACATTTCCAGCCATTATGGAGATCTTGATCCATTATATATATTTAGCCTTCATGGAGATCATGATCCGTTATATATCTTCATCATGGAGATTCTGAGCTATTTATATTGTACGTGGCGATGATCACACATGTCATATTTTGTATCATTCTTATTCATGGCCATTGTACTCTTATGTATCTGGGACTGTTGTATCTATTTGCAGTTATATGCAAAGATTTATCATTATATTGTACTAATTGGATGGCTGGTTCTTCCACTGGTTTCTTCATCACTCCACTTCTAGGATGGACTTATAACGTATTTCAACCATCGTATGACCCCTCTGACCTCACACATTAGGGGGCATATGTTACAGCTAATTTTACCACACATGGTGAATTACACTTTTATGGCCTTCCCTGTCCCTTTGTAGACTCCTTAGACCCCATGGACCATTTTTGTACCTTTGATGTTTCCAAGATCATCCCTAAAAACATGCAATAATTGTCATACGTGACTTTTAATCCCTTTCTCATGTATATATGTGGATTTGACCCTTAAACCTGCGTACATCAGGATGTGTGCAAAAGGACAAATTATTTTGGAGTTTTCCTTGATGTGGATCCAACTCACTTGTCTCCTAGCCTTCCATATGCCTTGATATCGCTCATATTTGACCTTTCATTACCCCATTGAAGAGCTATATAAGGAACCCTTTGGATACATTGAAGGCATGAGAAATTGAAGAGCAAGAAAACTATAGTCCATTGTTGCCAGAGCTTATACTTGAGTCTACATCCCTTTTTCCCTTGGAGCACTTTTGTGTTCTTCCCAAGCTTGCCTTTTTCTTGTGTGCTTGCTATCGAGAGATGGAGGATTGAAGTGGTGGAGGCCCAAGTGGGGGATTCAGTTTCTATGATTCGCAGACGTGTCGACAGAGGTTGTCTCTATTGTAATCTTTGTTTTATATTAATAGAAATATCTTTTCCTGTCCAATAATGTGTATTTGAATGAAGATTTGATCCATGGATGATTTCAAATGCTTATATGTTATTGATTATATATGCTAGAGTAGGTCTAACACAATTATATATAGCATGCTTGTCTTGATTATTGAATGTTGAGGAAGCAATTTACCAATTCAAGCTGGAGTTGGAAAGCTCAACAGGGATCTACATCAACTGTCCAAAATAAGGTACGAATCGAGATCCTTTAGTGTTAGATATTTGGTTTCTCTTAGATATAGGAAAGGATTGATTTTTGGAGTCAAGCTGTCTATTGTGGTACCCCAAGCCATATGAATTTATCTCCGTAATAGTAACCCCCCACTGGGATGATTGTACTATAAAGTCAGGGTACAAACACAACTGAACAATAACATCTCTGAATATGGAAGATCATGATCCACAACCAACACTTAGAATCAATCCAAGAACTCTAATGTGCAAGATAATACCCTAAAATCATGGAAAATGACCTAATTTCAAGGAATTCACCCTCACATTCCATAAATAGCCATAAAATTAGGGGATTCATCCTCACATGCCATAAATATTATATTTCTCCCTTGAATCTAGGGATGAAGCACTCTAGTGCCTTGCTTGGTTAATTTGAGTCAAAATTGGTCCAATAGGATCATGATACCAAGCCCTAAAAGTACCTAGGAGAGAGATTAATTACACGGAGAAGGTAAATATGCTTTAACATCTCCCACCCATAATCCTAACTTGGTGGAAATAATGCATAAAAGAATATGTCGCGGCCAAAGTGGTGCTATATTAGGCATCCATGTACATTGTACAAACAAAAATCCTGATGAAGTGAGGAAAGAGGGAAAATATCATGGGAAACCCCCTCCCCAAAAAAAGAGGATGATGAGAAGATTAGAAAGTGTTGGATATTGATCCTCTGATATTATTATCCAAATGAAAAATTATAAATAAATAATTCACATCTTCAGCTATTAAGATGAAGAGGAAGACACCTTTGGGAAATGAAAATCCAATGGTCACTTGTTCAGTATACATGTAACTCTTCATTGAAATGAAAAATAAATATGGGAGTTACTCCAACAGTGGTATTAGATCATGTCTTTTCATAAGTCTATGTTGCCTTGCTCAATATACTAACTACTCCTCGTTCCTATACATATGTCATTTCCTCCCATAGTCTCTATGTTCCTACATTCCTTTCATGCTTGCTCAGGATATTTTCCACTACCAAATTATTTATATGTAATCTATGTCCAAGAAATCCTAACATATCTCTCTCCAAATTTCATTTATACAACACTTTCCCTATGTGTATGCACAAACCCCATTTCTCTCTTCATATTCCCTTATTGCACGAAACTTAATATTAACATCTCCATTGCTTCTCATGAAGTAGAGTGTTTTGATGAAGTTTCCACCATCCCCATTATCGTGCTTTGGATAGAATCACCATCCCCATTATGAAGTGAATGGAATATCACATAGTGGTAGGCATCAAGCTGCATGAATATTATGGAGCTACATGAAAATTATCCTTCCTCACGACTGAGTCCCTATCCTCCTTCATTACCGAGACTAGTATATCGTGTTGCGTCCAGAATTTGTTTGTGAAACCTAATACAGTTGTTGTGTGGATACTGCATTGAGTTGTTGCATTTCTTTGTCATTGATGCTTCCTGAATTGCATGGAGTGAACACCCTCTCATTGTTTTTTCTCTTGGTGAAGTCTGACATGTGTAACGAACTAGTTAATTCTCTCTTGGTATCTGTGAACTAAGTAATGAACTGGTGAATTATCTCACAGTATTTGATACCTATGTACTGAAATGGTGAATGCTTTGTCAATATCTAAGACTCATGTAACCAATTGTTTAATTCTCTATTTCTATTTCTCATGGTGAAGTGTGACCTACGTAATAAACTGGTGAATGCTCTCTTGGTTAAGTTCACATCCTTTTTCAGCATTGAAACTTATAATAGTTGGAATTAATCATATGTCATATATTCATGGCATAACTATTAGGTAGATATATGTTGGAAATAGACTAGTTATATGTTTTCCTCCTTTTTCTATCAATGTAGGAGAGATGTGAAGTAAGAAGCATTAATATTTGTCACATATTGCAATAGAGAAAAAATGCTTAGAAATTCATTGTTTTATACCACAAATTGACTCTCTTATGAAATCTTAAAGAGTACTAAGAATATTCTTATTGTAAAAGGTGGTAAAGACTGTAGACCTTGTTGGATTTTGTCCTACCTTCGACCCAAGTTTAGTCCCTTCCCTTGCGTGCAACAAAGCCCAAGGTATCAACCCAAAAGAGAAATGCTCAGTTGGTAGCACCTACGACACAAATGTAGTCTCACCCGAGATATCTTTCTATGGGTAACTGCCAGAACCAAATTTTTGCTGTTGGGTGGGGGATTTTCACGTCCCTTGGTTTGCTACCAATATTCTTGATGAAGGTTTATGGGATGGGGTCTTGATACTTATTATACACAATTAAGCTGCGATACAACTTGTCCTTCAACATGTGTTATAAAAAGAAACCCAATGCACCATAGATACATTCAACAATAACAGTGCAGAGAATACATATAAACTCATTTATAAGAAAATACATAAACATAGATTCACATTAACATATACATGCGACTCAATCACATTCATTATTCATGCATTTGACACAAAATCTAACGTAGAAACCCATTCGTGGAAAAACACAAAGGCTCTCTTCATCTAGCATTAGAAATATATGGCACCTTCGGTCTGTTCACTAAGCTGTAGAGTGTGTTCTAGATATTTCTTCTTTTATTTATACATATTTCTTGCTCCTCTCATGCTCTCCATTCATTTTTTCACTACTTTTTCTCTACTTAACTCTACTGATGATCCACACACAACCTAGATCGACTCAATCTCTTCTATGAATTCTACTAATGATCCACAAACATCCTGGATCAACTCAATATCTTCTACACTCCTGTGCACTAAGCTTCAGGGTCTTCAACTCTTCTTTACAACTCAACTACTCAATAGACTAACAACAATACAAATCAAAATGTCACTAAATGACTAGATGCTACTGAGACTAACATAAATAGACCCTCCGAAGAATAACCCACATATAGCTTGGGTTACTCCTTTTATAGGTTCTTAAATGTCGCTTTCAATTGACTTCATACAGTTAGCCAACATGCTATATTTCCTATTCTATCGACACATGACAGTAGGAACTAACGACCTGACTTACAAATATGATTTCATACATGATGCTCCCATTGAATCTAGCCGAATTTGTAGCCATGATATTTCTAATCTATCTCTTTCTAGTTGTTGTGCCACTACACGTCTTCTGATATGGTTAAATCCATTACATTATTCCTTGTCGCATCCTTTCCTTTTTTGTTGTTCCTCTTCCATCATGACCTCTCTTCTGTCACAAACTCTTCTCTTATTATGTCCTTACTTATTTCTTCTTCTATTCCTTTTCTATCACATCTTCCTTCCTTACTAATTCTTCTATATTATCCTTCCTTCCTTCCATGACTACTTCTATCGCAACTCCTTTTCCTTCTTCTCTTTCTTTCTCTACTCCTGTCGTAGGTCCTTTTACTTCTTATGACTTGGATCTTTTTGGTAATTAGGAATAAATCTAATTCGATTCTACCTATCTTTCCCTAGGCCTAACAGGACCCCAACACTAACATGTGGCTCATCATGAGCCACACAAATCTATTCTTCCATTTCTTTACTTGTACTGAATTAACCTTGAAATCCTTGCAAGATTTTCACTACTTTCTATGCCTCCTAACGAACATATTCCTCTGCTTTCTGCAAATTCTCGACAAGTTTGGAACTGAGGTGTTATGATGGTACGAGCCTTGTTTCTTATACTTCCCATTGTACTCTTTGATATATAGGATGAATAATTCCAGTAACTCTTTCATCTTTTGCCTACAACTCTTCAACCTTACCTGTGCATTGTTGTTTTTGCATGCACAACACAGTTACTTGCTGCAATAATCTATTCATTGTTATTACTGCCATACTCTGCGCTAAGGGTAGCTGCTCCATCTCATTCTTCAATTGAGTTCCCTTTGTCTCAGTTCTGTACAACTCCCTTGCGACTTTCTCTGGTTTGACATCTTCCATCCAAGCTTCCCAATCTTGAGAGACTTGGTCAACAGCCTTAGCACATAATGGCTATGCATCTTCTATCTTCTTTGTAGCTTCTATTGTTTCTTTTGTTCTTCCTTCTAACACTTTTGGTAGTGTTCTTGGTATTATGTGCACCTCTAACTCTGCGACTTTCTTTCGAAGGTCGTCTGTTATCTCGCCAAGTCAAATAGCATTGGCCTTTGGAAACGTTTCCTTTGTTATGCCTTCTTCTACAAAATTTGTACTTGCAAGGGTTACAACATTGTCAAGTCTTTGCCTATTTTATTCCTAGGTATTTTCCTACTTCATCTTATTAATACTTTTATTCGCAACTTTTTCCTGCTTAATCAAAGCTCCTTCTCTTAATTTCATTTCTACGACTAGAACATTTTGTAGTGCATATAGCTCATTCATGTGCATCTATGAAAAATATATGGTTAGCATCCCTATTCTTTTAATGACATCATTAAATTATAGGGTTCCCATATCAAGCACTTCTCCTAACACTTGTGTTCTGATTCGTGGACCTGACACTGGTATGTCGGGTGGTTTCTCTTAAGAAGTTCTAGGTATATCCTATAGCTTAGTTCTATGAGGTGCATAATTCATTGCAATTCTAACCTCTGCAACATATTTACATAACACTTTAATCTAATCAGTAATAATACATGTAAGCTCCATCTTTTGCTTTTCTATTTTCTGAAATCTTGTCTCTACAGTTTCTTCTATCACTTATGTTAACAACATCAAATATTCCCCATCAATGCTGATGGTATTGGTAGTTCTGTCAGCATTTCATTTTTTCTTTTGTTTAGAATCTGCTTGCTCTATATCACCCTCCTTTCTTTTCTTCTACACATCATGGTATGTCGGAGTCGAGCTTGAACTAATTTTAATAGGATCATGATCATGTGCATCATCCTATAGGTCCTCTTCTTGATCTTTCAATTTTGATGATGGTGGCTTGTCTTGTTCCAGGTTGTCAACTGCTATTTGGTCCTCTGAGATAGGGACATGCCATTCCTTTGACCAATCATCAACAATGGCTTCAAGTTCTTCTTCACTCAGTATAAATTGAATTACCATCCATTGGAATTCTGGTTCATGTTGAGGCTGTATCTTAACATGATGCACCCGTATTTGAAACTTAACAACTTGGAGGAATTTCCTACCAATGTCATGCTCAAATATCTCTTGCTTTCGTACCTGATCCCTGAGGGACTCTCCATGCATAAAAAATTCAATATTACTATCCTACCGCCTCCCCTTGTTTTCACGTGTGAAGCAGATATTCTGGTATCTAGTGCTCCTACAATGAAATGGTATATCCATGGGTTGATAGTGTGGTGGGTCAGACCAGAAAACAAATGAAATTAGAATTAACAACTAGGCTTAGTGGAAAGGTTTATCACTTTCATGTGATAGTGTTGCGTCTTCTAGTAACTCATTCATCAGAAATTACGATCAGTTAATATGAACCTCCTCCGCACATAGTTCAACTAACACATTTGCACCTGTAATACACTGGGTCAGTTGTAGTTTGCACAAAATTTTACAAGATAATACCTTTGTAGGAAAGCAAATAGTATAGTCATTAATGTATGAGATTATGAACCCTATGTTGTCCCTAATCAGGTCATACTTTTCCTTAACCCATGCTATCATCACTATTTCCTGGTCTTTCTGTAAATATGGTGCTAGGTCTATACCGTCCATAGGGAGACCTGTTATTCCTGCAATTATCTCGACATCCACATAATGTACTTCATTTAGCTAAAGGAATCCTCCATGAAATGATACCAGCAACTGTTAAACAAGGGTATTCACTTTTGCGTTGTGACCGAAGTGTGGCATGTATAGCAATGATAACAGTCTTGACTATCACATTCCTCTCACCCATTCCATTGTAATTAAACACTTCAAAATGTCTGGTGTGTCCTGCACATTTACCACATACTTTTTTCTGTCCAAATGTTTTTGTTTCTTGGTCTCATGGTCAACAAAGGATAGCTTCTGCAAGTTCAACAAAATATCCTTTACAACCTTAATACCTTTTGGCACCACTGGCGTGATCAGTGGAGCCCCCAACTTGTTCAGAATTTTAACCTTCGTTGCACATTAGAGGAAATTTCAACTCAAAATGGGCCTCCTAAGAAAAATAATAAAAAAATAGTTAAAATAATAAAATAATATTTATTAATTTTGGAGGAAGAAAATAAAAAACTACTTTTTTGTTCATATTTTTGACATATATTGTCATGATTTTACTCAAATTTTGATTGGGAGAGATCCCTAGATGCGGAATTTAATTTTGCATCTAGGGAGCTCTCCTGATTGAAATTTGAGTAAAATCACGGGGAGATATGTCAAAAATACGAACAAAAAAAATAGTTTTTTTTATGATACCTATCCCCAAATTTATATTAAATTTTTTTTAAGACCTATATGGTATTTCAAATTTAAAGCAATTTCATTTCCTAACACATGATGACATGGAATTTGAATTAGTGTTAAAAGGCCCATTTTGAGTTGAAATTTCCTCTAATGTTCACACGCCGTGGTGGAATGTATGGTGGTAACATATGTCTTGTTTCAAAATCTTCATCCTACTTAGGAACTTATGGTGGTGTTGGTGGTGTCATTGCATTCTCCTTCTACTTCCTATTACTTCTGTGCTTCCCACATGAAGTACCTGATGGAATTGGTAGGTCTAAACTTGATTTTCTGGATGGTATAACTGGAGGGACTAGAATTTTCTCAACAGTTGGAGGAGCCTACTGCTGTGGTGGGACATTTCCTACAGTATCTTCCCTAATTGGTGTAGGTGATGCAGTCACAACTTCAAATTCAACAGCTGAGCTAGCACTAGAGATTGAAATGACCATGCTATGATTAATTTTCTTCGACTCTTGATGTTGCATAAAACAATTGCTCTTCTCTCATGCAAATAGAATGAAATTACTTGGGAGTGAAGGTTGATAGTATGTAATGGTTTCCCCCCTAGTCGTTCTCTTGAGTAATTAATAGAAAGGAATTCATGCTTTCAGTCACATGGGTACATCGTCCGAATAATTAAGGAAAATTTTATACACATCGCCATTTAATTGGAACATCAAGTTGTAGTTATTTCCATAAATACAAACGTGACCATAAATCACACCGTCAATTTTCTTCAGATTTTTCAAATTAATTCCCTCCAGTTTTCCTATCGAAAATGGCTGACATCCAACTGCCATTTCTATAATGTTAGTATTTATCGAGACAACGTCACACTACTTGAGACCTATTTTCTTCCCTTCACTCAATCTTTGATTTTTGCAACAGACTGTGTCTTCACCTTGAATTTCTGGTCTACGTCAGAGACCGTGTCTATGATATGTTATCTTTTCCTGTGGAAGACTAGAAGTTTGCGAACAAGAATTTTTTCCCTCTCTTTCTGTTTCTCCTTTCTTGTTTATTTTATGCGACCAAGTCACTTCTATCATGATATGGATTCAGTGGAATTCCATTCACTAAGCCTTGAACCTCTGTTCCATCTAACTTTCTCAATTTCACAGCTCCTCCAGCAGTGATCTTCACGACGATATACGGTCCTAACCAATGTGTTCTCAAATTTCCTGGATTCTTGATCATTTTGTTGTCATACATAAGAATAGGTCCTCCAACCTCAAAGTGCTTGCTCTTAATGTGTCGATTATGTAATTCTTTTTGTATTTGTTTTTCCACATTTTGATGAAATCTAGTGACAAAACGTTCTTCTTCTAGATGCAAAAGTTGTGACAATATTTCTTCCATAGGATTAACATCAGTCATCTCTATGATTGCATAAATCCTTAAGCTCGGGACAATATACTCCATAGGAATCACATATTTCTTTCCATACACCAATCAAAATGGAGTTTGGCTTGTCAATTTCTTACAACTCATGTGATATGCCCATAATATCGCTGAAATTTTCTGATCCCATTCATCTCTTTGAACGTTGAAAAACTTTGTCAATGCATTCTCCAGAATTTTGTTAAAGGCTTCGGCAACTCCATTTACTTGAAGGTGATAAGGTGTTGTCCTTCTATGTTAAATTTGGAATTATTCTATGAGTTCTACAATCAATTGGTTGAAAAAGTGCATAACTTGGTCACTTATTAAAATATTTGGACATATAAATCATGTCATGACATTCTCAAATAAAAACTTTACAGTAGTCGCAGCAGTACAATCCTTTACTGGTGTTTCTTTGGCCCATCTGGTTAAGTAATCAGTCACAGTAATAATATAACATGCACTAGTGTGTTTTCCTTTTGGACTGATAGGACCCAAAAAATCCACGATGCATTTATAGAATGCCTATAAAGTTATTTTAGGTACCAATGGAATTTTGTCACGTCATGATGTCTTTCCAATCCCTTTATAGACATCGCAACTGCGACAATAATCCTGGGAATCCACATGCATGGTAGGACACCATAATCCTACTTGCAAAATCTTGTGCACTGTATATTTCCCTTCATAATGACCTCCTTCAACACTAGCATGTGCTTGATTTAATATCAACAGTGACTTGTGCTCCAAAACACAGTGATAAAGAATCTCATCAGGACCCATTTTATACAATTGTCTAGCGATCAACTGGAAATCCACAGCTCATGTAACCAACTATTTCTTCCGCGCTAGGGTGAACTCAGCTGGCATATAGCCTGTACTAAAAAATGTATGATATCTCTATAATGATCATCAAACATGTTTATGGAAAATAGTTGCGCATTAGGGATATTATCATATACGTTACTAGGTTCTTCACCACTTTCTATCCTTGAAATATGGTCTGGTCCAAAATTCAATCGACCAGGTTTAACAATTATCTCAAAATCAAATTCATGGAAGAGGAGAAGCCATAGGAAGATCTCCCCCCCAAACACTGGCTTATTAGCTAGGTATTTTAATGTAGAATGGTCAGTGTACATATTAAAATGTCCACCTAGTAAATAATGTCTGAATTTCTACATCGCATATACCATTGCTAAACCTTCTCTTTACTTCATGGTATAATTTCTCTTTATAGTTGACAGCTTCCTACTAGCAAATGAAATGGGATGATCGATCGATCGATCCTTCATCAGGTTGCGCAAGTACCATGCTGAGCGCTATAGACGAAGCATCGAAATGAACATGAAATTCCTTTTTCGAGTCTAGAAATACAAGTATTGGAACAATATCCATCTTGTTTTTCAATGTGTCTAGACTCTCTTGGAATCTCTCTGTCCATTGAAACTTAGCATCTTTCTTCAAATTAATTTCCGTCAAAGAAGCCACCTCCGCATATCCCTTGATAAATTTTATGTAGTATCCAGTGTTGCTCTCAACCATTTAACTGTAGTAGGTAGTGGTAGATTGAGAATGATTGTACTTTTAGTCGGGTCGACCAAAATTCCATCATGACAAACCACATGACCTAACATAACTCCAAATGGGATGAAAAAGATACATTTCTTCAAATTTAACGAAATTTGATATTGGCGACAACGTTCCAGCATCATTCTAAAGCTCTCAATATGATATTTTATGTATGAAATCTTTAAAGGAAGCTACTACAATTCTGAAAAAAAATCATAGGAGCATTCTTAAGTCCAAAAAGCATTACCATATATTGGAAGCATCCCCCCTTTGTCTCAAATGTACTTTTGTGTCGGTCCTCCTTTGCAATCCTGATATAATGGTAACTGGAAAATCCATTAGTGAATGAATACATTTCCTGACCTCTGACACTCTCCATTAATTCATTGGTAAACAAAGTCAGAAACGGGTCATGTAAACAACCATCATTCAATTTTCTCAAGTCGACACAAATTCTTACTTTGTTTGAGGTCTTCTTATCCTGGAATACTATTGGGATAATCCATTCTAATTCTTCATCATATTCTATAACACTTGTTTCTAGCATTCGGTCCAATTCATCCTTAAATTTTTATTTTTATTGTGGATTCAACTGGTATGGCCGCTGCTTGACCATTTTTGCATCGGGATTCAAAGGTATTTTCATTTCACCGAGATCTCTGACTATTCCCTTCATCTCTAAAAATGTGGTAGGGAAGATATCCCGAAACTCATGCAATAAGTCAGTGATCTTCCCTAGAGTCTCTTCATCCCAATAATCTTCAATATTGGTGAACTTTGGATTGTCAGGAGAGACAATATTAACTTTCTTAATTTTAAGTGGACTTAGGAATTGGTCACTAGAAATACCAAAACGCTCCACTGCGCACATACCTTATGACTCAGGTATGTTTATGTCGAGCATGTCATCATCATCTAGTTCTCCCATCACATTATAGCACTCGATCCAATGGTTGATTGTTGTGCTCCATTGATGGAAGTTCATCACTTCAACATGGATTTCTTCAAATATCTTCTCTTTGATGACTTGCAGGGAAACATCAATTGTTTGGTGATTATATACTAACTCAAAGGTATGTGTGAAACTACTGGCTAGCTCTTTCCACTCAAGAGTTCCTTGTCACAGTTCCACAAATGTATACATTAGAGGAAATTTCAACTCAAAATGGGCCTTTTAACACTAATTCAAATTCCACTTCATCATGTATTAGCCAATGAAATTTCTTTAAATTTGAAATATCGTATAGGTCTTAAACAAATTTTTAATATAAATTTGGGGATAGGTATCATAAAAAAAACTACTTTTTTGTTCGTATTTTCAACATATCCCCTTGTGTTTTTACTCAAATTTTGATCGGGAGAGATCCCTGGATGCGAAATTAAATTCTGCATCCAATGAGTACTCACTCGAAATACTTTTGATGAACCCCGCTAACCCAAAAATAAGAAATACCTGAAAAAATGTGATGATGATGTCATCATCACATTTTTCAAGTATTTCTTTTTTTTGGGGTAGCAGGGTCCATCAAAGTATGCTGAGTGGGTACTCGTTGGATTTCAAATTTAATTTCACATCCAACAAGCTCTCCTGATCAAAATTTGAGTAAAATCACAAAGAGATATGTCGAAAATACGAACAAAAAAAATAGTTTTTTTTCTTTTCTTCCTCCAAAATTAATAAATATTATTTTATTATTTTAACTATTATTTATTATTTTTTTTAGGAGGCCCATTTTTTGTTGAAATTTACTCTAATACCATTCCTTGGTATCATGCCCATTGCATGTATTAAGTGATGAACCCATTCATGTCATGGATATTCCTGCCATGTCATGTGACAATGCTCAATATGTTCAACGTGAATTTTCAATCATGTATACTTGTGACCAGTATAACTAATCTCTTCTCCAAATTTGATCTCCAACAATATTCTACATTGTGACCACTTGGAGATATATTGTTTATGTGTTGATGTATTTGTAACTTTGGAATGTATTCACTTGTATATCTTATGTATTGTACCCCGATGTTTATTCTAGGAAGTATCTGTAATGTAATTGATTCATGTCATGCCCCAATGTTGCTATCGTGAAATTCAATAATGTAAACAAGTCATTTAAAGTTATTGAGGTTAACCCTCCATTTTAAGTTAGGGAAATAGTTCCCACAATTGAGTTAAGTTTAACCCTCCTTATTGATCGGAGGGCAAAGTCCCCACAGTTGTGGGCCACTAGGGTTATTAGAATCTCCTAGAGAATTAGGCCCTGGTAAGTAATTGTTAAGTGAGGCCAACTTGTTGGAGTGGACATTAAGTGAATGAAAGAATATAAATAGAAAGTGAGCCTCTCTATTTATTATACACACTCACTCATCGGGGCACATGAGTGAGAGAGGAGAAGCTCTCTCAAGTGAGTGAGAGAGAGAGAACAACTGTTGGAGATCATCTTTTCTGTTTTTGGGTTTTACTGCTACCATTGGTGCTCATTTTATCTCTGAGGAAGTTGCAGGGTTTTCTCTTTTAAGGTTTCCTTGAGGAAAATTCTTTGTGTCTCTTGTCTCTTGTGATTTTTGCTGTGCATGTTATTCTCTTTGATAAGATCCTAGATCATATTGCTTAAATGATAAAAATCTAATATGGTATCAGAGATAATCTGAGAATAAGACATTGTGCAGCTACAGAAGCTAGGGATTCCTACTTTTAGGGTCTCTCTCCATGATCCATCAGAAAAAGGAGGCAAGGCTGAACCTCCATTGAAGGACACATCTTTTTGTTGAAGCAGAATTTCATTTCGGGCATTTTCAATTTTTGGTGCAGGAAATTAGGGCTTTTAACAGAAGAGGAATTTTTTAGTGAGTCCAACATAGGATTTATCTCCTCATCAAAATATAATTTTAGGGACCTGGGTCAATATTTTTTCTTGGGTCAATCTCTGGGAAAGTCAAACCCTAGTTTGACCCCGGGCCTGAAAAACCCTAAAATACTAAAAATAGTAGTTTTGGTAGATTCTCTATATCTAGAGATTGGAGAAGACTCAAGAGCTGAAATTTTCACATTTCAAAGGTAAATTATTGACGTACACTGTGTAAAATATTCAACCTCATATTCGCTATATTCTGGGAGATATGATTCCTCCAATTCAGGGTTCCAGCCTCTTCCAGGATTCATCCCTAAACAAGACACCTAGAGAGCATTGAAATATCTCAGGATACAAAGATCCAAATGAAATTTCACAAGATGTTCTAGATAGGGAAAGGACTTTAATTTCTGTGGTAAAAGTTTCATATCCTGAAGGTGAAACAATGACACATGGAATTCCATACAACTTCACTATCCTGAACAATCTTGAAACAAGTCACCTTGGGAAAACTATCATAAGTCCCAATTGGTGAAACCAATTTTGGTAAAACCTTTGGTGTTGGAAAGAGAACAAACAAGGTTACCGTAGTACAAAATTGTAAACATATAGGAGTTTTAATATTGGAGATAACGTAAAAAAAAATCAATAATTTATGCAGAAGAAATTGGAAAACTAGGGCTTCCTGTTCTGGCGGCATCCCTCCACTATTTTCAGAAAAGGAGTACATTGGAGGAATCTTTTAGTTCAAAGATTCCTCTATATTTCTATCCAATTAGAACTGAAAGATTCCATGTTTTGAAAATTAGGGTTTCTCTGACAAACCCTAGAACAACCAGCTCCGGAACTAGGACGGACACCTCAAATCGGTAAGATCTAATCTTTTGTTATTTACATTTGAGATTCTCATTTATAAATGACTAGTCACACCAGCTTGATGAAAAGATTAGTGAAACTGACAAATTCCAAGCATGGAAGTATTGAATCTCACTACTTCTTAAAGAAAATAAATTGGACACCTACATAAGTGGATAGGTTCCAATTCCATAGGGAGATGAGTCTAAACGCATTACACAAGAAGAACTTGGTCAAAGCCAAGAAGCTCATTTCTGATTCAATCACGGATCACCTTATACCACAAGTGTCTTCCCTAAAGACACCTAAAGATATGTTTGATTCCTTGACCAAGATATTTTAAGGAAAGCACATAAATTGAAATATGACTTTGAGAAAAAAATTGAAGAATGTGAAGATCCAAAATGCAAAGATGATGCAGTCATACTTTGCTAGGGTCTCTCAAATCAAATAACAACTTGAAGCAGTGGATGAAGAATTACCGAATGCAGATGTTTCGATAACCACCTTGAATGGCCTCCCAGGATCATTGGGTTCATTCATTCGAGGAATGTGTGCTAGAAGGAAGTGATTACTTTCAGTAGACTCTAGGAAGAGCACACACAAGATGAAGCTCTATCCATAATAAGAGAAGAGAAGATGGGAGAAACTGAAGATCAAGTTCTCACAATTCAAAGAAGATCCCTCAAGTGATGAGGAATATGAAGAACTCAATTCTTGAAGAGCCTCTTCTCCATCTTGAGAATTTGGATAAGAAATGATGCTGTTATAGATGAAGAAGATGATGAAGCTGAAAGAAGGAGTCTACCCACGAAACAAATAAAGATAAGTATTCAATTGTCATTTCATGATATTCTTTTGTTATGCATTTGTTTATATTCAGTTGATGTGTTATGCATGATAGAGTGTTTGCATTAATGATAGTATACTACTGGTATGCATGTGATGGGTAAGTAGCTCATGGTGTTATACAACTCTCCATTGCTACTTATCTAGAATGAAACCTATTTGCTGACATATTGGATTAGTGCACAATCTCAATGACGTCTTGGTAGAGATGGAAGGAATCTAGAAAGTTTTCGTGAGATATGGAAGAATGTTGTATTGGATAAAATAGTTGCATGATCATATCTTTATGCATAAGAATTTTCCATTATGAAATTTTTCTAACCATACAAAATCCATTTGACTTGTAGAAAAGATCACGTACAATCACCTACAAGAAAAGAAGGATGAGACTTGTTCCGAAGAACAAGTAATGACAGTTCGAGAAATAATCCAAGATGAAGAATAATATGATGAGGCCTCAGATAGAGTGTAGTTATGTGACACTGTTGAGTGAATTCATTGATGTAGAGCCTTCCAGCTATGAAGAAGTATCCAAGAAGAAAGGGAAGGAGAGTACCAATTCAAGAATATTGATCTAAAAGCAGTCTGTGGGATACAAGGCAAGAATCATAGCACAAGGCTTCTCATAGAAATAAGGCATAGACTACGAAGAGACATTTGTAGCAACTGGAATATAAGACACATGATAGGAAGAATCATGTGTGCAAATGAAATACGACCTTGTACAAGCTCAGAAGACACCCATGGGATAACACATACATGAGGAGATTGAATATTGGCTAGAGTGATGAAGATCTTAACCTTTTATACAAGGTTGAAGATGAAATCCTATAGAGGATTACAAGCTCATAGATGGGTGTGAGAAGAAATTTTGAAAAGGTTCAAGATAGAGGTTCTTGGTATCTAGTGACCCTAGATGGATTTATCCAATATTAGTAGCAAAGGAATCTACTTGTCAATCCAGTACATAATGTCTCAATGCATAGAGTACGAAAGGTAGAGGGAGAATGATGCTCTTCTTTAGAGGGAGTGACTACAGAAGATCCCGAGGTTCTACATGATACAATAGGTGGAAAGATTACTAATGACTCTAGGATTTACTAAGAGTAAAGCAGATTCCAACCTTTTCTTCAAGGTTGAAGGTGGAAAACTAGTGATGCTCCTGTTATATGTCAATGACTTGTTCCTGACAAAAAATAGGAACTCATTAAAGTTGCAAGAAGGAGACTTGCTGCCATTTTCAAGATGAAGGAATTGGATATGATGCACTACTTTGTAGGCATGGAGCTGTGATAGAATGCGGATGGAATCTCCCTAGGACAAGGGAAGTATGCAGTAGAGATCCTGAAGAGGTTTAGAATGATGTACTGTAAGGCCATGACCACACCTATGGCATCGAACTTGAAGCTATTGAGTGTTGCTTCATTAGATTTGGTTGATCACATGATTTATCCTCAGATGATTTGTTCCTTGATGTACCTAATGAATACGAGACCAGATATTTACTTTGAGACATGTTCAATTGATTGTTGCAAAGCATATTTTGAGGTACCTGAAGGGTACAGTTGATTATGGGCTCAAGTATGAGGCAAATCAGAAGATTAACCTGGAAGGTTATGTGGATTTAGATTGGGAAGGAAGTTCCATTGATAGAAAGAGCACTTCAGGGTGCTGCTTCAATATGGGATCAGGTATGATCCCATGGTTTAGCAGGAAGCAATCCTGTGTGGCACTAAGTACAGCCGAAGCAGAGTGTGTTGCAGCTTGTTTGGCTAGCTATGAGGTAGTGTGGATTAAGAAGCTAATATCTAATTTGTTTGATCTCCAATTGGATGCTACTTGCATATATTGAGACAATTAGAGTTGTTTGAAGTTGTCAGAGGACCCAGTGTCCCATGACAAGTCAAAGCATATCGAGATCAAATATCACTATATCAGGGATATGGTGCAGAGAGGAGTAGTGAAGCTCTAGCATGTTGCGACGGATGAGCATATAGTTGATGTGTTAACCAAACCATTAGCTAGAGTGAAGTTTGAGTACTTCAGGTGGAATCTTGGTGTTCTCCAGATCAAGGTTCCCTCCAAAGGGAAGTGATGAGTTCGTGAGCCTTTCTGACATAGTTTATGTGTTCATCCCATGATATAATATAAGTGCAGATCCATTCTGATGTGACTATGGGATGTGTTCATCTCACATGATTAGATATAAGTGTAGAGCCATTCTGATGTGACTATGGGATGTGTTCATCTCACATGATCAGATATAAGTGTAGAGCCATTCTGATGTCACTGTGAGATGTGTTCATCTCACATGATTAGATATAAGTGCAGAGCCATTCTGATGTGACTGTGGGATGTGTTCATCTCACATGATTAGATATAAGTGTAGAGCCATTCTGTTGTGACTATGGGATGTGTCCATCTCACAAGATTAGATATAAGTGCAAAGCCATTCTGATGTGACTGTGGGATGTGTTCATCTCTCATGATCAGATAAGTGTTGAGCCCTTCTAACATGGTTGATGTGTTCATCCCATGGTTAGATATAAGTGTTGAGCCCTCCTGACATGGTTAATTTGTTCATCCCATGGTCAGATATAAGTGCTAAGCCTTTCTTACATGGTTGATGTGTTCATCCCATGGTAAGATATAAGTGATGATCCTTTCTTACATGGTTGATGTGTTCATCCCATGGCAAGATATAAGTGTTGGGCCTTTCTGATGTGGTTGATGTGTTCATCCCATGGTCGGATGTGAGTGCTAGTCCTTTATGACATGGTTGATGTGTTCATCTCATGGTCAGATGTGAGTGTTGGGCGTGCCATTCTGATATGGTTGATGTGTTGATCCCATGGTTAGATGTAAGTGTTAGGAGGGCCTTTCTGACTGGGTCAAATATAAGTGCTGAAGAAGATGAAGACCTACCTAGAGGCTAGGCCTACAACTAGCATGAAAAAGGGATGGATCTATAGAAATTCCTGTGACAAGTAGAATTGAGATAGCACCAGTGATGATCTAGATCCAGAGATGATCTAGATCCAATGATGATACAAATCCAGTGATGATCTAGATCCAGTTATGATACAAATCCAGTGATGATCCAGACTTGAAGATGAATATGAATTGAATATGAAGATGACTTGAATATGAAGATGACTTGAATATGAATATGACTTGATGGTGATCCATATGATATAGAGAAGAAGAGTTTTGCTAATAAATTGTGTCAAGAAAATACCTTCCTAGTTAAGAGGGAGTGTTGATGTATTAGTAACTTCGGAATGTATTCACTTGTATATCTTATGTATTGTACCCCGATGTTTATTTCGGGAAGTATCTATAATGTAATTGAGTAATGTCATGCCTCGATGTTCCTATCAGGAGATTCAATAATGTAAACAAGTCATGTAAAGTCATTGAGGTTAACCCTTGATTGTAAGTTAGGGAAATAGTCCCCACAATTGAGTTAAGGTTAACCCTCCTTATTGATCGGAGGGAAAATTCCCCACAGTTGTGGGGGAACTAGGGTTATTAGACTCTCCTAGAAAAGTTGGCCTTGGTAAGTAATTGTTAAGTGAGGCTGATTTCTTGGAGTGGACATTAAGTGAACGAAATAATATAAATAGAGAGTGAGCCTCTCTATTTATTATACACACTCACTCACTGGGGTGCATGAGTGAGAGAGAGAGAGAGAAAACAACTATTGGAGATCATGTTTTCTATCTTTGGGTTTTACTGCTTCCATTGGTTCTCATTCTATCTCTGAGGAAGTTGCGAGGTTTTCTCCTTTGTGGTTTCCTCGAGGAAAATTCTTTGTGTCTCTTGTCTCTTGTGATTTTTTATGTGCATAGTATTCTCTCAGATAATATCCTAGATCATATTGCTTAAATGATAAAAATCTAACATTATGTCTACCCCACCATCTAACGAGTGTAGCATTTAGCACAAAGTCCAAGGCGAACAATCGTTGCGATTCTATAACTTTTGCTTCAAATTAAGCTAGGAAATATGTAACATTAGGAATACCTTCATATGTAGGGAGATATCTTACATCATCTCCTACCCATCACATAGATCTTGTAATTCTTGCACATCTTCTAATTGAAACTTCGTGCATCCGATTCTGCCAATTTTCTAACTCTTCTCTTGAATCATACATACATGAGATAACACTCCTACAATTAAGCCTTCGATAGGTCATTGGATTTATATGGACATATTGAGAGGAAATAATGTTATATATATATGATCCAGGTTATCACCATGTCCTTCACTTCTCACTAGTTCAACATATCTATGTCCTTCCAGTGGGTCAATTGGCATGACCACCCCCATCTCTGAGTCTTCAAATGATAGGATTCTTCTCTTAAAATTAATGATGGTATGATTATCTATTACTCAATAAATCTCTAAAAGTGCAGTATATGGGTTTGTATCATCAACAATTTCGATCACTTCAAAGTATGTGTATGTTCTCATAGCTTCTATGTCAACATGTACTTGAGTTAGTCGATCGATGTGTAGAACCTTCGACTGATTTGGTAATATTTATTGAATGGGAGACCAATCTAGTCCAGGGTCATTCATGATTTCCCATGTCTTATTAATATATTGAAATCATATCCCAAATATAAAATGATATAGTCCATGTTATAGTCTCCTATCTATGTTTTCATTTGCAACTTGCGACCAGTTTTCAATATTTTCCCAACATGGTTAACTCTTTTTTTAGGTCGCACTTCTTATGGAGTGTATTCTATGAGTGTTGTCAATTCTATGATGACATATTTATGATGAAATATTTATCATGTATTTGTGCTAAACAAATTTTGAAAAATTCTTTTATCTTACTAACCGTTCTTGTCAATTGCTTCCTGAGTATTTGATCAAATCTTTCGGGCATCTCTCTTACTTGTCAAGGTGTTGATGCTTGATTTGTGTCGAAAAATATTTGTCAGACATCAAAGAATACTTCCTTCTCTTTCTGGGCATCAAACGGTGTGAGAATTGCTTCTCAAGTATATCTAGGAGCTAGACAAATATTCACTATCAAAGTGTTCGACAAAATATGCAAGAGAACAACAAAGAGAATGAAAATAGCTGGAATAGCACATGTGAAAGGTGCTAATATCTAACCATTATATTAAATCACACCTTATGGATGTGTATGATACATATTTATAGTAAATTGGAGAAGATTCATGATCCCTAGGATCCTAGGTGAATGCATACAAGTGTCAAGATATGATTTGACCCCTAAATGCCCCTAGGTTGACCAATAGGCTCCCTAACCTAACCAAAAAGTCATGAATCCATGTGTGAACAAGTAAGAACCATTCCTGGGTGATAAATGAGGGAAGGAAAGCATGGGAGAGCATGGGTGAGTGGAGGAATCTCTAGGAGGAAAATAAATGACAATGAGACCACAAAAAGGCACTTTCACACACACTAGCACTCCTTAACTGCAATTAATGAGCTAGAATGATCTATTTGACTGGTATTGATCGGTATAACCTAATTTTGACCATAGAACATAACACAAGGCCAATTTTTATCTCTCCTAAGTAGATCATTAAGGTACTAAGGTAGATTCTTTCTCCAATAAACCCCCCCCCCCCCCCCCCCCCCGCCCCTTAATGCTAACTTAGTACAACTTATTCAAATGGTTTATTAAGGACTTGGAAACTAAGGCACAAGTTTCCTTTTACAACAAAATTTTATTGATCCATGTAACCGAGGTAAGGAAAAAAACCTCATGGGACAAAACCTCCCCTTAAGAATGGATATGCAATAGAAACAAAAAAACTGTATAAACTCCAAACTATATGAGTATGTATGGAGGAATATTCTTCTTCGGAAGAAGTGGAATGTGCTCAACCAACTTAGGAACAACTTCATGATGAATCCTCAGACCATGCAGAAAAACTAAAAGGCACTGATGGGAGAGTGAATGGTGCTCTTCAGACATAAATATCAAACCAAACAAGATTCCATGCCCAAAAGAGACTTGAATTGCTTGAGAATAGGTGACCCCAAGTGAGTCATAAGGATCTTTAAGCATCAACTTTTAATGAAGGTCGTACTGATCTCCAAGAAGGTGGTAGAAGAGTCCCAAGTGTGCCATTGTGATGGAAAAGGCCTCTCCATCTTCATATGAACTTGAAGCAATGAGATATATTCACTTAACATCCTAACCTCTCCATATTTCGAACCAATACTCTCATTTGAGGAAAACCCATCTCCTACATAAGGCTTGCTATGAACATCAACTAGCAATACATATTCACCATTTGTAAGAGAATACATAGAGGAGAAGGGAATAGAATGGATAGATAACTCTTTAGCAGTAGTGATAGTGGAAACTTTTATGATGTATTCATGAAAAATAGCTTCTTGGCAAAGAGAGGAATGCACAGAGGAAGAAACTTGAGTTGGATCATTTGTTGAATCTCTGGCTACTTCTTCTTCTTCATTTCAAACAAATTTTTGAGGAAATCATGAGGCCAATATCATAGGAGGGAGAACACATAAGGATGTTCCCATTTGCATGCTCTCCATATAGCTCACATCTTCTTGCTCCATGCCAAGAGACTCATCTAGATTTATCCAAAGCACGAATGGGTACTCAACAAAATCAAGGAGATGGCATATTGTAGGATGTATAGATAAACACATAGTTTCATAGGCTCTATCATTGTAATTAAGAAAATTACACTTTGTTGACACAAATACAGCCAACAAAACCAATCAGAAAGGGTTCTCACTCTATCGGCACCCAAACCATTGTGATCTCCCTCAGCACTGGCCCAGATAGGTTTTACCCTGTCCAGCAACACCTGCAGAGTGGATGAGCTCTCACACGAGATGTTCGAGGGAGAGTTGACATAACCAAGTTTTAGTAGAATAGGGGAGGACTATGTGCATCAACTTAACTTATCGGGACATTGACATATCTGATTATTCACTTAAGCATTAGCAGAATCATTCATCATTATTCTCTAACAAATCACATAATTCAACCAAAACAACAGTAAACACATCGATGCAAAAATAGATCCAATATAATAACATCATTTAAAATAGGGAAGCATCGCATCATAGATCCATGTCGCAGATTCATATAGAATTCGTCGCAGAAAATAGTAAAACAGTAAAACAAAAAATAACACAGTGTTTTGGATTAACTTCTGTCTTATCATATTAATTCTGCAAAAAATCACAGTCACAGATCAACAAATCATAGTTTAGATACTTAGGTTCCAACAAGTTCATCCAAACATTCACAAAACATCCCCCCTTACACTTGCAACTCTACTTCTACTTATAGGCTTGCGCCTTTACATTCGGGGTCCACTTGGACAATAGCGGGTAGTGAAGGCAAGAGAAATGTACCAGTGATGTAGCACATAGTTAGATGAGTTCCAAGATATTGGAGTGCAAATATTGGTAAAGGTAGTTTTTGCACTCCAGGGAGCACATGAAGGTAATAAAGAGATCATTGAGAAGATAGTCAAGCATCCTGTCACCCACGACCTAACGACAAGCCAGGAGATCACTGAAAAGATCAGAGGACAGGTGAAAGAAATTACTCATTAGTATGAATATTTCAAGATCAAGATCAATGAGTACACCATGTCCAGTTAGCATGGCTCAAGGGAGAGACAAAATATTTTGTTGGGGGCCTATTGGAAAGGGGTTTTGGATACATTAGTTGTGCAACATCGCGGATGTTGCACAATCTCAAAGACACCGCGCAAGTGGAAGATTAGCGTGTAATGCAAAGATCAAAATATTTTTTATATTTTGTGTCACATTTTGGTAGTTTTGGACCATATTTTGTGGATATTGGTCATCATTTTGTAAAATCAGTTAGGAGTTAGTTAGGAAGTTGTCCAAGTGGACCTTGAATGTAAAGGTGCAAGCCTATAAGTAGAAGTAGAGTTGCAAGTGTAAGGGGGGATCTTTTGTGCAATTTTGGATGAACTTGTTGGAAGTTAAGTATCTAAACTGAGATTTGTTGATTTGTGACTATGATTTTGTGCAGAATTAATATGACAAGACGGTAGTTAATCTGAAAAAATGTGTTATTTTATGTTTTACTGGTTTACTATTTTCTGCGATGAATTCTATGTGAATATGTGACATGGATCTATGATGCGATGCTTCCCTATTTTAAATGATGTTATTATATTGGATCTATTTGTGCATCGATGTGTTTACTGTTGTTTTGATTGAATGATGTGATCTGTTAAAGAATAATGATGAATGATTATGCTAATTCTTAAGTGAATAATCAGATTTGTCAATGTCACGATAAGTTAAGTCGATGCACATAGTCCTCTCCTATCCTACATAAAATTGGTTCCGTCATCTCTCCCTTGAACATCTCGGGTGAGACCTCATCTGCTCTGTGGGTGTTGCTAGATAGGGAAAAACCTATCTAGGTCAATGCTCAGGGATATCATGGTGGTTTGGGTGTGTACAGAGTGGGAACCCCTGTCGACTAGTTTTGTTGGCTTGATTTGTGTCAACACACTTCTCTTGACAAGACTCTAGCTCTATACCAGCACCAATGGACACATTATAGAGACATTTCCTCTTGAGATATTCACACATATTTGACTTCCATTCAGAATAGTTGAATGGGGAAAGAGAGGAAGTTCTTGCAAATCCATGAAGTTGTTGTAGAAACCTGCAATGAAAAACACTGAGATAGACTGGAAATATGCCCTAAACATCAACTCAAACCTCACAATGTTTGTTTGTAGCTCCAACTAGATCTAATACCATGTGATAATTTCTTCTCAATTAGATCTAGGACCTATAACAATATTCACCATCAAAGTGTTTGACAAAATATGCAAGAGAACAACAAAGAGACTAAAAATTGTTGGAATCATACACATGTGAAAGGTGTTAATATCTAACCATTATATTATAGCACACCTTGTGGATGTGTATGATACATATTTATAGTACATTAGAGAATATTCATGAGCCCTAGGATCCCATGCGAATGCATACAAGTGTTGGGATATGATTTGACCCCTAAACCCCCCTAGGTTGACCAATAGGCTCCCTAACCTAACCAAACAATCACAAAACCATATGTGAATAGGTAAGAAGCATGCCTGGGTCATAAATGAGGGAAGGAAATCATGGGAGAGTGCATGAGTGAGTGGAGGAATATCTACGAAGAAAATAAATGCCAAGGAGACCACAAAAAACCACTTTCACACAAACTAGAGCTCCTAGTCAAATAAGGAACTGGTTTACAATTAATGCACAGTCTGAAATGTTAGTATGTTCAAAGTAGAGAGCCTCAAATGCAATTAATGAGCCAAAATTACCTATTCAACTAGTATAACCTAATTTATAGCATAGAACATAGCAGAAAGCAAATGCTTATGTCTCCTAGGTAGATCATTAAGGTATTAAGGTAGATTATTGCTCCAACAAGCGATACTTTCTTTTGTTTTGTTGGTTGTACCTACATTTGTACATGTTTTGTGTCTGTTGATGCCTAGAAAATCCCAGGTAATGATAATAGGGATTCTCCCCAATAACCATTCCCAATTAGATCGTTTATCGTTCGGTGTGTGGAATCCATCCAATTAGCAACATGGATACCATAGAATTAAATGAGAGCTTAAATCTTATTTTATCGGTTGCGTCCCGGTACACCATTTATGTGTGTTTTTTATGGTTTTATAAATGACATGCAAGTGACTAAATTAAATGTAGATGACCAGGAAGCAAAGACTTCACAATGTGATGCGTAGGTTCTTACCTCCCATCTTATCCCATTTGTTCTTGAATCATAGACAACAAATAAAAGCTATGCTAAACTAAATTATCCTATCTAACCTATTCCCAGGGAGCAATATTATTATTTGTATGAGTAATGATTGTATTTTATACACAAAGAATTTTACATATAGCTGATATAATTCAAAATACATAAACACAATAGAAAATTAACATAAAGATAGCTCAGTATTTGTTAAAGCATTCATTACTCATTTGTTGCATAAGCTCCATAACAATGAAAGGAAATCATTCATATCATATAAATAGTTCAGAAGTTAGAACGATCTCATAGATTTATAGATTAAGCTAAAACATAAATAGTTCTATATTCAACCATCTACACAACATGCATTTGAAACTCCAACAACTCCTTATCTAGCAGAATTTTGATCCTCTTTATTATAAAAAGAAATAGTTCTTCTTACAACAAGTATTTCGCATATTATACCTAAAAAATTCCCTATCCTATTCGACTCTACCCATATTTATACATTGCAAAATGAATTTTGGTCTCTGTGTCCTTTGGGCTTCCTGAACTTTCAGTTACATAAAGTTTGTCTTTAATGTGTTCAAAAAGTAAATACAAAATATTACAAATATATCCATGTGTGGATAGAAAAAAACCACTTAAGTGGCCTCAGTCAAACAAATTATGAATTGCTTCCAGGTCAAAGCATCTAAGATGATTGTCTCGAACTCTCTGGGCTCTAAAAATATGACCGTGACCTCATGCTTGGACAGCTGGCCTTTTATGTCTACTACTCATGGAGGAGTCACTCTCAGCAAATATTCTAGTAGATAGTTACTAATTGTTGCTTGGGCCACTAAACTCTTTATCACCTTTGCATATAAACCTTTAATCATCTCAATATTTAACTTATCTTCTTGTAGCTTATCCTTAAGCTGTTTTAAGTGTTCTTCATGTGCTGGAAACTCCTGCAGCCTTTGTGCTAAAGAGGTCAAACATTTGTTTTGAGTTATAAGCATCGTCTTGTAAAATTCTACACATTTGTCTGTTGTATTTTCCACTGCTTCCATTAACCTCTCAGCATCTCTACTACTGAAATTTACAATATCATATTCAATCTAAAAATTTTCTAGACCTTTTACAGGTGTTAACACCCAAAAAGGGTTCAGTACCTCATCTACCCCATTACATGGCTCATTTGTCCATTTTCCTACCATATTTCCATCAAAAACCCATAAAACCATCTAAAAAACCTCCAAAAGGCCATAAAACCCTCTTTTTTTCCAAAAATATCCAAAATTCCTCCAAAAAAGCAAAAATCTCCAAAAAGGAAGAAAAAATATAAAATAATGAGGAAAAGGAGGAAAAAACCCTAAATAGCTGAAGCCCTAACCCTAAACCGGCACTCCACCACTATAAATAAGTGATGGAGACCCATTATTTCAGATCCACAATCACAAGTATCCTACCTCTGCCAAAACTGCTCTTGAGACCCTAGCTCACCCTTGAGCTACTTTCACTGTGAGAGCCCCTTTTGGCCCATTTCCACCATTGGAGAAAGAGAAGGAGCAGCTGGAGCTCGGAGCAACCTCTCGGATCAGCACAACGGGCTTCACCAACCTCCACATTAGAGGTCAGATCAATAAAAAATCATTCTTTACTTTTTGCTGTTTTGCTTCATGAACATGTTTAGATTAATTTTTATTACTGTTTAGCATCTTTTATTTCACATATTATTGAATTGCTACTAAGGAATCCATTCTCCTTAGTAGGTGCTCATTCACACAAGCTAGGGATAAAACCCTAGCTACAGTTTTGGCGACTCCGCTGGTTTTTATTTTATTTTATTTCCCATTTTGTCCTTTCGGCTGTCGCTCTTGGCCGCTGCCGCAAACCGCATATTTTCCTTCTACAGTCGTGTCCCAACCGTGTTTTTCAGGCCCTTACCTGTGACCTGACCGCGGCTGTCAGTTTGTTTCCCACGCCCCGCCGGTGGATTCAAGCCTGATACCTGCGATCTGGCCGTCACTAATCGCCTATTTACAGCGATCCGAACGCACCTGTTGGCCGTTTTACCCACGTCCCGACCGCGCCTATCGTCCCTTTTCCTGCGGCTCGACCGCATCTATTTTCCTTTTTGCTGCTGTCCGAACGCCGCTGTCAGCCAGAAATCCGCGACCTGTGCACGCCTGTTTCCTTCAAACCCACAGTCCGACCGTGCGATTTCGCCCCAGACCCGCGATCTGACTTTTGCACTTGTTCCTGCTTTTGAACCCAGCCCCTTCGCTGCCATATTTTCTACACCTGCACAACCATCTGTTCTACCTGCAGCCCTATAACCTTTTCTGCAATAGCATTTTTGTCCCCCTTTACAGAATTTTTTTTATAAAATTTCAGCATTGTTTATTCAGATAATTTTGCATGGTAAAAGTTTTTTCATTCAGTATTATTGTTATTTAGGAAGTTGCCCCCGTGGTGTGTGGCACTTCTCTTCTGGGTTCATAACCTCACGAGCACACAATCTGTCATCAATTCAAGTGAGACTTAAAAATTACTTAACTCAACCAACATTCTAACCCCACTTGGGGAACACAAAAGAATTTTTGTAGTTAGGTAGGATCGGGGGGATAGGCTTCCAAAAACACCCCTCGGTTACTTACACTTGAGACATAGTTGTTGTCCAATTAGGGAACCAAAATCCCTTAGTATTTTTTGACATGGTCACAACCGGTTTATCAGAGGGCCTCTCCCTTAGGAGGGTTGAAGTCGTGAGATTGGTTCCGGAGGTCTGAGTGGAATACCGAACTCCATTCAGTAATTGAAGGGCTACCTTTCGCAGTTCTTGGGATATCCCTGTATAGGGGTATTGCATTTAAAGGACCAAGTGGCAGATTTACCTTTCTGGACGTGTCATGAACGGGGTATCTTAGTTGCCATTCTTCTAGGATTTGACTACCCGGTGTCCCTCCCAGTAGGGGGATACCTTAGCCACTTGGCTTTCCTATTCATATTGTCTGACTTGGATTTCATCACCTTGCAGAGGATATGTCTAGTTGAGTCATAATACTTCTAGTTAGGTGTTTGCATGCTCCCTTACCTCCCTTTGGTCCAGTGAGTCCACCATTTTTTATTTTTAGCAAACCTGTTGCTTGTTGGTATTTTGACCATTTCTGTTGACACTCCGCCTATTGTAACACAGCTGTTACAGTGGGTGTTTTGAGTTGATTGTTGGCCTACGTTCCCTATTTTTTGGAGCTTTCCTTCTGCACACGCGGTTGCATTAGGGTTTTTGAGCTGTTTTGTAGTTACCTCAACCCACAGAAATTTGACACCATTTGTCACCATTGAGTCCCCGAGACATTCTCGGTGCCTCAGAGGCGAGCCCCCACAGCACGGTTCACTTGACACCACCCGTCATCGACACAGATCATCATCACTTGATACCACTTATCATAGATCTCGAGCCTTGTCACTTGACTCCACTCGTCGGTGGCATAGGACTCCGTCACCAGATACTGACGCCCCTTATTTTACCTCTGATTCTGAGCCAGAGTCTGAGAACCCCCTTTACACTACCCCTACTAGCCCCATGGCTAGTATGACTCCCACTCCCGTCTTGGTAGGGACCGTTGGTGGCACATCCACCACTACACCAGTTACCACACCTGCTATGGGTATGCCCTCCATGGGGCCCCCATTTACCATTCCCCTCATGACCCCTATTCCCGTAGCAAGAATACCTATTCCCACTCCATCAGTGACTCATACCACCCATGGTGGTGCAGGTCCGTCCTATACCACCTTAGTTCCCCCACTTAGGGGCCACCTCCCTCACATCACCCCTCCACTTGGGGGCATCGGCCCCAACTTAATCCAACCCACTACCATGTCACATCCTTTGTCCAGTTTGCCATTCATGGCTAGCCTCAACCTACCTGACCTAGCCAGATTAACCAACAACCCCTTCCGACACGACCCTGCGTGGCCTCACATGCCCACCAAGCTCCCCTCTGACATCCCTAAGTTCGAGGGCAAGGCAGGTGAGGACCCACAAAACCATATCATGTCCTTCCATCTATGGTGTTCCTCCAACTCCATAGTAGACGACTCTATTTGCCTCCGTTTATTACAGTGCACTTTCACTGGCTCTGCTGCCAAGTGGTATATCGAACAACCCCATGGAACCCATGCCACCTTTACTTCCCTTGCCTTGACCTTCCTGTAGTTCTTCCAGTTACCTGTCCGCTATGATGCAGGCGTTGAGATCCTACTATCATGCAAACAAAACACGGCTACCCACATCACGAACCACATTCATGAATGGCGTCAACGTCGTAGTTTATGCAAGATCAAGTTAGACGACCAGATCTTCCTAGATTGGTTCCTCAAATCCCTCCTTCCTATCATTGCTAAGGATGTGGCATCCGAAAGACCCCAGTCTGAAGAAGAGGCTATCCTTAAAGCCCAACAGTTCGATCTCATTTACGCCCAGTTGGGTTATCTTTATACCATAATACCTGACGCCCCTCATGGTGATTCCTCCTAGCACGATGCGTCGGGGGCATCCCACGCTGCCGATGGCATCATTGGCCGTGTCTCTTCGCATCCTCAACCATTTTCCATAACACGTCCTACCCTTGGCCCTGACCTTTCGCGGGCTACCTCATAGCCTGGAGCAACCAACCCGTATGCTCCCATGACACATCACCACCATTCCCATGGACCCTCATGTCCACCTCAGTGTTTTGGTCATATGACTCCCACTTACGCCCCCCCGGTCGCACCTCAGCCCTACTATCACCAGCAAGCTGCACCAGCTCCTGCGCCGTCACAAGCCCAACCTCATTATTACCCACCACAGGCAGCCCATGCGGCAAACCTACAACCCGCTCCACAGCACTATCAACAACCCCCTCAGGTTGCTGCACCTACGCATCCTCCACCTACATATCATCCACCGCAGCCTGCTCCAGCCCCTGCACAACCTCCGAATCCACCTGCTGTCCAAGGGCAAGTTTACACTCAACAAAACCCGCAGCAAAACCAGAACAACCAACGCAACCAGGGCCAACAAAACTGCGGCAGAGGCTAAAATCGTGGGAACAACCAACCGATCGAGCAAGCTGGTCAACACCCTATTTCCCCCGCTTGTAATAATGCAGCCCCCGCTAACCAAAACCCTGATCACCCGCCCAAGTAGGCTAGAAACCCCAATTTGCCAACAAACTATCCGTGTTCTATTTGCAGGGTCTATGGCCACTACACACATTTTTGTCCACATATGGAGCGAGTGTGGCAACTTTGGGCTGCTGATGCACACTGCCAAGGGCAGGAGGCTCCTCAAGCACCACCCAACCCCCCACAACCTCAGTAGCCACCTTTGGTGCTGCAAAACCCCTTACCAAACCAAGGCGTAGTGAACACTGAACCGTTGGCTCCCCCTCAAGATAACACGCCCATCCAACAACAAATCACTTACGCTGCTCCTGATCAACCCATGTTTGACTCAGGTACCCACCATTTGTTGATGATGTCCTCCGATGAGGTCAACCTCCAGACCCGGCGGAACCAATATGGCTCAACCTCTGAAGCCCCTCCCGCTGAGAAACCCACTAACGCTCATCCCACTAATCAGGCGTTATGTATACCTCCACCTCCACTAGATGGCGCTCCCAAAGCGCCCCGTTTACCACTTTGCCGTATCAACAATAACCCCAATGCGCGGGCTGCGTCAAACTACAACATTGTCGATGACTTAGCCCAATCCCCCGCAGCCATGTCTGCGTTAGAAGTCTTAAAAAACTACCCTTTGCAGCGCAAGACTTTACTCTCAGCCATTGGGGCTATCGATCCAAATGATTCGCAGTTAATGGCATTTGATTTGGACCAATCCAAACCTCGCCTGCCTTCCACTTTGGCATTCCAAGTTTCTGTTTCCATTCGGAATTTTGTCATCCATCGATGCATTATTGATGAAGGTGCTTCTACATGTGTCATGCCCACCTCCATTTGGCAGAAAATGGGATCCCCCCCTCTCCAACAGTCCTCTACTGCGTTGCGAGCCTACGACGACCATTCAGCTCAACCACAAGGCCTATTAACTAACGTCCCCATCCAGCTGGCTGGCAAAATTGTCCTCATAAACATCGAGGTTATCAATGTACAGCTTGATTACAACATTTTACTTGGCCGCAGCTACATGTATGCCATGCGGGCAGTTGCTTCTACCGTTTTTCGTACCATGATGTTCCCCCATGAGGGACGCATGGTCAAGGTTGACCAACTCACTTACCATGATCCCAATGCCCCCACGGCACCCGAAAATGTTCTCCCCATGGTTTAACAACCTGTTTCGGATGCCACCACCTCATTCGTTTCTTCTATGGGACCCAGAGTTTACTCAGACGCACCAATGACCTCGACCTTCCCATCTATTCCACCCCCGTCACCTGCCACTGAAGTGTCCGACCTATGTACCCTGTCCCATAACACACGAACTCCTACTAATCAACTGCCCTTGTTGCCTCAACCCCCTTTGGTACCTAGTCACATTGGTGCTACACCCATCCATACCATTCCTTTCCTCTTCCCTCCCTCAGGAGTAGTTAGCGCCCCGGTCATGGCCACCCTCAGCCTTCCTGGGTTAACCTTAGGATTACCCGTTTGGTATCTTTCGCCTCCCATTCCCCCGCCGACACCAAATGTTGTCCTGCAACCGGTGCAACCCATTGTCACTACTAGTCAACCACCTCCCGGTATCGCTACCTCATTGTCCTCCACGAACCCCCCCCCTCCTCTTACCAAACCCACTGGGGGCAAAGGCCCCCAACCTTACACTGTTGTCCCACCTCCTAAGACAGTAAAAAACCCCCCTGTGTTTCGTGCTCCTTCCAAATGCGCGCTATGCGATGAATTGGGCCATGCGACTCACCTATGTCCTCAGTTACCGGCATTACAGGAATACATGCAAACGCTTGAAGGCGACCCCACTATCCCGGTTGTCCATCTAGATTCAATCCCTAAGCCTCGCGACAAATACCTACGCACTAACCACTCCTATGCCCTATGCAATGTTTACGGGCATTACTCCCATCACTGTCCCGATCTCCCCAAGTACAGAGTAGCTCTCTTTGAGATGAACAATCTGGATCTTGAGACGGCACCCCTCACCATTGAGGAAATCCATTCCCCGGTCTCTTCCCCTTCCGGAGAGGTTAATACCATTTCTATGATCTCTTCCGTCACTACTCCCTCGTCAACCGATTTGACGACACAGACATTCCGTACTGATGAGGAGATTCTTGAGGCTCTCACTGCCCCAGATTATCCCTAGGATGACATGCACCATCGTTCCTACATCCTCCCAGATGAACCCTCCTCTAACACTGCTCCTCAATTTGCAATTGAATCCAAAGACTTCCTTCCCCCCAAGGTCGACTGGTTCAAGAACCCTATTCCTGCTCCTGACGCCTTTGAAGAGGGTAACATGGCCAACATCTCACCTGTCATCCAAATTGATATCGCTGCCCTCGGAGGCACCCCCGAACTCATTGCTTTAGGAGCATCTTGCACTGAGCAAGAGATTGAGGGATACAAAACACTCTTTAAAGAATTTCGTGATGTCTTTTCCTGGTCCTATACCGAAATGCCTAGTCTTGACCCTGCCATTATAGAGCACCACATTAACACATGGCCTGATGTACCCCCCGTTCGTCAGAAACAGCGTCCCATTCATCCCTCAAAACTCCCAGCTGTCAAAATAGAGATTGAGAAACTTCGCACGGCAGGATTCATTTATCCTATTTCCTATACCACCTGGGTTTCAAACCATGTTCCTGTCAACAAGAAATAAGGCACCCTTAGAGTATGCACTGACTTCCGAGACTTAAACCGCACCTGTCCCAAAGACAATTTCCCTACATCATTTATTGACCAGCTCATTGATGCGTGTGCGGGGCATGAATTCCTCTCGTTCATGGACAGTTTTTCTGGATACAATCAGATCCAAATCCGAAAGGAAGACCAGTACAAAACCGCTTTTACTACCCCATGGGGCACCTTTGCCTATCGCGTCATGCCTTTCGGCCTAGAAAATGTTGGTGCCACATTCCAGCGGGCCATGACCTATTGCTTTCATGATTTGGTCCATATCCTGCTCGTCTACCTTGATGACCTTACAGCTCGTTCCCAAAAACGATCAGACCACCTTAATGACCTTTGGCAAGTTTTTCTACGTTGTCGCAAATATCAGATCTGCTTGAACCCACACAAGTGCGTCTTTTGCGTTCCGGCAGGCCGATTGTTAGGTTTCATTATTTCCCAGAAAGGAATTACTGTTGATCCCCTGAAAGTCCAAGCCATCTTAGACCTTCCCTCTCCTCGAACACTCCGGCAACTCCAAAGTCTGCAAGGGCGATCCAATTTTCTTCGACGCTTCGTTCCTGATTACACCACAACCGTTCACGGTTTCTTGCGCCTGCTCCATACCCACATACCCTTTGTCTAGGACGAGTAAGTAGAAGATGCATTCGAAGCCCTCAAGAAAGTTCTCACACAAGCCCCCTTGATCTCCCCTCCGGATTTCTCTCAGGACTTCATCCTCTGTCTCGGCATCTAAACATGCTGTGTCCAGAGTCTTGGTTCAAGAAGACACCTCACGCCAAGAGCATGTCATTTACTACGTCAGCCAGACCTTGTCCGGCCCACCCCTACGTTACCCATATGAGGAGAGACTAGCCCTAGCAGTGGTATTTTCCGCCCAAAAATTGTGACACTACATTTTACTTAGTCATACCACAGTCGTCGCCGACTCTAACCCCATGGTATATCTCTTAAACCGGTGTCTCCTGCAAGGTCGTGTGGCTAAATGGGTCATTATCCTCCAGGAATATGACCTTACGTTTCGAACACCTAAGAGCACTAAAGCCCTTGCACTTGCCCAGCTCATCACCGATCTCCCTTCCTTCATCCTGGCCCCACCTATCTCCGAGGAGTTACTCGATAATCACTTGTTCACTATCTCGTCCGATGACCCGTGGTACGGTGATATCTTGTTATACCTGCACACGCAGAAGTTCTGACCCACTGTCACTCGCAATGGACGTCATCGTATCCGTCACCAGGCCTCTCGCTACCTCCTCCTAGGAGATGTCCTTTACCAGCGAGGATTCGACACAATTCTTCGTCGTTCCCTTACACACGAGGAAGCTGAACAGGTCCTTAATGATTGTCATAGCGGTGCCTGCGGCAGCCATTTCTCAGGGATGGCCACTGCCCAAAAGGTCATCCGCGTCGGATACTTCTGGCCCACACTTTTCATCGACTGCATCACTGCGGTCAAGCATTGCCATAACTGCCAACTTTTTGCCCCCAAGGCTTGGACACCACCTGCTCCGTTACACCCAGTTGTCACCGTTGGTCCCTTTTGTAAGTGGGCCATCGACTTCATGGAGTGTAGACCCCCATCTGCGAACGGCCATAAGTACATCATTGTCGCCGTCGATTACTTCACCAAATGGGCGGAAGCCATGCCCACTTTCAACTGTACCGCTGACACCGCTGCCCGTTTCTTTTTCAACCATGTTATCACTCGCTTCGGGGTCCCTAAATAGTTGGTCTCAAACCATGGATCACACTTTGAAGATTCCATTTGGCGCGAGTGATCCACTCTCCTCAAATTTGAACACCAATTCTCCTCTGCCTACTACCCTCAAGGGAACAGTCAAGTAGAAGCTGTTAACAAAATCCTGAAAACCATACTCCAACGCACTGTTGACCGGCATAAGTCTAATTGGCACCATATGCTATTCCCTGCCTTATGGGCTTACCGTACCTCCACCAAGACCGCCACTGGTTTTACCCCGTTTCATCTAGTTCACGGTGTTGAATCTGTCCTCCCCATCGAGTGTCAGATACCTGCCTTACACATCACCGTTGAGATTCTCCCCAATGCCTCCTCCCTTGAGCAACATCTGCTATCCCTCGAACAAGCCGATGAAGAACGTCGTGCCACTCTCCAGAACATCGAAGCTGCCAAAAACCACTCCAAAGCCAGTTATGACAAACATGTTCACCCTCGAACTTTCCACGAAGGGGACCTCATCCTTGCCTATGACCAAGCCAACGACAAAACCGATAAAGGAAAGTTTGAATCCATGTGGCAAGGCCCTTACATTATGCAGACTTGCCTCGGTAAGGGGGCATACGTTTTAGCCGACTCTGAAGGCCACCCTTTACGCAACCCCTGTAATGGGTTGTACCTTAAACATTTTTACCCATAACTGAAGCCGCGACCTCATTGGCCCGCATTGTAAAGTTTTCTCTCCTTTTTTGTTTTTTACCTTTTTTACCATAATCTCACATTCATCGTCTTTGCATGCTCACAGATGGACCATCTTCCACCTTGTTACATTGGCTTCGTTGATGGGGCAAGCCGCTGGTCTCCCAACCTGGCTTCTGCAGCATGGGTCTTATATTCCCCTTCTAATGACCTGATTCACCTTGACGGAATATGTATAGGCGCCGCTACCAATAACCAGGCGGAGTATGATGCTGTGACCGGTCTCCTGACTGCTGCACTCTAGATGGGCATATGTCACCTTCATGTGTTCTTGGACTCCCAGCTACTTGTCTCCCAGATCAACAACTGCTACCAGGTGCGCAATCCTTGCCTATTTAGAAAATTCCTGCGTACAAAACAACTTAGCTGATAGTTTGAATCCATCACATTCACACATGTCCTAAGAGCTCCAAATAGTGTCGCAGATCAAATGGCCAATAACATCCTAGATTGGCATATCAACCACACCATGTAACACGTCCATCATGCATCATTATCCCATAGCATCTCATCCAAAGATATATATAAAAAACCAAAAAGACTGCATTGCATCAACATTTGCATCCATGTACATAAACCATAAAACCACATAAATATCCATAGGGCATCCACGTGCCTAATCATACATACACCATGTCGCATTACATAAAATACACAAGGGGGCATCCACGTGCCCAACATCCTAGACTACTTGCATCCACGTGCAATACAAACATACAACACATCATCAAGCGCATCCACGTACGTACAAATGAAACAATATCACAAAAAATTGTGCATCCATGTGCATATATATATACATATCAACAAAAACTACATGTGCTATACATGTCCTGAGTACCCCTGTACTCAGCCATACAAAAACATATGTACATCCCTAAAGCCTCATAAGGTACAGGCCATAGCTACAAAACTCGGAGGGAGTCCCCTGCACTCCCTAATGAGAGTCATACCCTGCATCATTGTCAGTGTCCGCTGCCTCTGAATCCTCCCCCTGCTCCTCCTCTGGCGAGTCCTCATCTCATCTGGGCTCCTGTGCCCATGCCCTGTCTGCCAATATGGCCACCCGGATCGCAATCGATCTGAAATCCCGAGGTGCCCTCAAGCACTCCTGAATCACGGCCGGATCGATGTCTAGCCACCCCTCGTCAGTCACCCCCACCAGCAACCGGTCTAGCAGCACCCGTACGGACTCCAGTGTCCCCTCTGCATCTCGGTGATGCACCTCCCCCCACCCAGGCAGAGCTGGAACGACCACAATCCCTCTCTGCGCCACATACCCTGGCGGCCGCCTCGGGCCCACATCTGCAGATCAACCATTTGTCAGTAACACTATATCAAATTACTATCATACATAAAACTTGACAATGCAATTAAAATATACATACCATCTGGCCCCCATACCTATCCCGGCGGCCGTGGTGCCTCTGGATCTCCCGTATAGTCCATATCTCTATATGGAAAATCGTCTAGGGTCAACGGTAGCTGGAGCCATTACAGGTACAGCTCCTGTGTGAAGTATCTCCCAACATCGCCGTCGCCACGGCGGTGCATCATCTCACCCCACCGCACCATCCGCGGCTCCTGCACACCTCCCGCTTTGATCGGCACCCGTGGCCGCAGTGTGGGTACCTGCTCCATGAAAAACGCGCATAAAAATGAACCATAGCAGAACCCCTTTCCAGATTCCTTCGCCGTGGTCAGCTGCCACTACACGCAAGTCAGGAACATCTGGCCCCAAGCATAATACACACCACCCAGTACCCGCTCCACAAGTTGCATCTGGCCCCCAGATACCTTCTCCGGTGACTGGGATCCCAAAACCCGCACCACACATGCTGCCATGGCCCGCACTGCCGGCTCCTATAAGTCTCTCACCAAGAGTGCATTCCTATGCACCTGAGCCTCTGCCCCACAAAATTGCGCCAGCATATCATCCATATCGATGTCCGCAGACACCCGCGGCTGAGTATCTGCCACCCTGCCCAGGCAGGGCAGCCCCGTCAAGAAGTATACATCAGTCAGGGTGAGGTCCACCCTCTCACCCTGCACTCGGAAAGCCTGTATCTCTAGCTCCTAGAAACTAACTAGTCGGTTCAGCAGAAACGCTACTGATCGTATCATAGGTATCTACGCGAACTTCAGCAGGCCGAACAACCCCAGCATCGGTCGTACCCGACGGTCCTCTCGGACGATGACCATAATCTCATCCCGGATCTCCTGCTCCCTGTAGAAGGAGCAAGTCGACATAAGTCGACTTGAACGAAGACCGACTTAGTCGATCAGCCGACCGACTTACAAGCTTTCTTTTCAACGCTACCTGCACTATTTCAGTCAGCCCAAACGATAAGGACAACCACACCCTTGAAAGCCAGCAGCAAGATATACGCCCAGCAAACAACCGTATTTACAAGGACCCCTGAAGGTGGCGATGTATCAGGCATTGAACAGACCTTCACCGATTACCAAGTCCCACGGGAAGAAGACGTCATATCTTCCGACCAAAGTCCCCAACACCATTCTCCATCGCCACCAGGATCAGGAAACCCTTCCTCCCCACTCCCAACACCCCCACCACCATCATCTCCACCACCTCCACCACCGCCTGATTCACAGCCGAGACCACCATCATCACCACAGCCGGAGGTGGACATACCACCTCCCCAAACCGAAAAACCTCCGACCACTGAACCAACCCCTCCGACACACACCCCTTCGACCTCTGATCCACCTTCCACTTCTGCAGGTCCTCTCGACAAACCCACAGAGCAAGCAAAGGAACCAACAGAACCTCTTCCTAGACCCGATCAGCTAAGGATCAACTTACAGGATGTGAGCTCGTTGACCGACCCAGAGGTTGGCCAGCTACTCAACACCCTAGCAAAAGAGTCAAAGAGGAGGACGACCCGACTAAGGCAACAGCTCAAGGACAAGGAGACAGAAGAAGTCGAGTTCCTCGACAAGTGCAGGTCTCTTGTACAGACTGTTACCCCAGGACCGGTCGAAGCTGCTACCGACCGACTGCTGGATAGAGCATATCAGCTGTTTGAAGGTTTGGTGTCGACCATACAGACCCACCTCCACAAGACTAAGGCCGGACAAAAAGAAGAAACTATCTGACTGCTCCTGACTCAACACACAGCATTCTCGGAGGCTCACAAACTTCTATAAGACCACATGGAGGAATCCATTGTAACTGAGGAAGTACTCCGAGATTGGCCTACTCATTATGGGCAGGTCTATAGTCAGACGAGGCAGACCAGACAAGGCATTCAGGCCTTGGAAAGAAGGAAGTCGACTGAGACAGAACTGAGGCAGACAATCGAGGATCAAATAGTGATGGAAAACACTAAGCTGCAGCAGTTGGAACGTGCGGCACACCAGTGGGTTCAGCAAGCCCTTCCCAACTTGGAGAAAGTCGACAACATCTGTCCGCAGATGAAGAGACTCCGTGAGACTGCGGAAGAACACAATCAGCTGCTGGGCCCCAACATGGAAAATATTGCAGAAATGGCAATGGCAGAGAAGATGTCGGTACTCTCAAATCTTACTACTCTGACTATCGACATTCAGAAAGCCTTACAGACATGGACGGACTTTCAACACCAGCTTTCCATCACAGCACCAGCAATAGTCGAAGTCTGTGTACAGAGAAGACCAACTATTTGCTTGCATAGCCCACCTTAGTAGCAGTCTCCTTTTTTTTTTGCAAATCTAATTCTTGTACTTCTAGTCTGTTTTGTTTTTACCTCCCTCTTTCTTCGGGACAAAGAAATGTTTTGTTTGTGGGGGAGATGTAGAAGGAGCAAGTCGACATAATTCGACTTGAACGAAGACCGACTTAGTCGATCAGCCGACTAAGTCGAGAGACCGACTACGTCGATCGGCTGAGTAAACACAGTAGTTAGTCTGTTAACTAATAGTCGTGTCGGTTCAGTGAACCGACAGGTAGTTATGATTGTAACTGTTTGTAACATGTATATTAGGCTGTTGAGCCACACAAGAACATAGTTCAGTTCTTGGCTTTGTATGATCTATTGAGAATAATATAATCTGTTCTTCATATCAGTTCTTGTCTCTTGCATCTGTGTATATTTTTGTATGTATTATTGGTAACCTTATGTGATCTGTAGGATTACAACACTCCCTCCATAGCACCTGCGGCATCCTGTCAATCACACAACTAAGTTTCGTCAAACTCATGTCGAACTAATAGACCTTCCCACTCATCCAAAAAACCGGAATAGCTCGGTCCCCAACCGCGGCTGTCAGGCCTACAGCCGCGGTCTTGAACTGTGGCTGTCAGACCTGAACCCGCGGTCCCTAACCGCGGCTGTACGGCCTAAACCCGTGGTCCCCAACCGTGACTGTCTCAGTGTAAACCCGCGGTCTGAGACCATGGTTTCGATCCCCTAACCCGTGGTCCACCCCACGTGGACCGTACAAACAAACCCTGGGACCCACTACCCTCCCCTCGAACCCAATTACAATGCAGGTATGAGTTTAACAGAATACCTGTATCTCCCGAATCTAAAAATGGTCGATCGGATCATCCAGAAATGCCACCTCAGCTCTGGTCCACTCTAATCATGAGTCAAAGTCAAATAGTACAAATGACACTTGTCATGTTGGGCCCACTTACCATTAATAGTCCATTGACTTTGTTCTTGTTTTGGCCATTCTGAACCCATATGGAGTCCGTTCTCCACACCGTTTCCACCATTGGAATCAGCACGATGAGACCGTCATGATGGTCACCTCGTCGCATTATTTTTTCTAGGTCATTTTTTGCCCTTTTTTTTTTTAGACACCGCTAGTCGCCTCGGTTTGCGCGCCACTTCGGTCACTCTCCATTTTTAACACTTTTTATATCACCGGATTCATTTTTCCGAGCTCGTGATGATGCTTGAGATCATTTCTCGCTCTCACTTGGTACAATTTCAACATTGTGTCCCAACATCTTGCTGCCTCAATGTACGCGCCACATTGGCCGCCATCAGATTGTTCCATACTTTTTACATGAGCCATCCACTCCTGTCATACTGCAAATTTTTCGTTATTTTGCCACCATTCATTCACCCCGCAAGGAGGCACACCAGCGCTTCCCCCCACCCTCGTTCCTGGTCATCATAAATGTTCCCTGATTGAACGCTTCCTCCTTGCCTTACCATTCTATCAATTCAGAGTCTTCTTATTTGCTTTCAGACTCCTTAAAATTGAAAGCAACCACGAGCATGAACTATCCTCAGTCCTGGGCTCGTAAAATCCACACGACAGTACCATTCCATTACTTCAGAGTCTTCTTATTGCTTTCAGACTCCTTAAAATTGAAAGCAACCACGAGCATGAACTGTCCTGGGCTCGTAAATCCACACGACAGTACCATTTCACTACTTCAGAGTCTTCTTATTGCTTTCAGACTCCTTAAAATTGAAAGCAACCACAAGCATGAACTGTCTTGGGCTTGTAAAATCCACATGACAGTACCATTTTATATCCACACTTCTTCTAGTTCCCTAACCCATGAAGAAGTCCCCCCGCGCCTCTTGGCGCTATGATCGATCCTCTCGGCAGCACCACCACTAAGGTCGCCTTTGTTCAGAGTATTTTGCAGTCTCCTACCATTTTACCACAGCTTGAGTCTCCCTCAGTCCATTCACCCTCAGATCCTATACCGCTATGATCCCTTTACCACCAGTCAGTCTCATATGCTTCCCGATCATCCCCGCCTTCATACTCTAAACAAAGGAATTTTGAGTCCACCCACCCTACTTGCCCAGTTTTTTCCCCCAGTTTATCACTCCTGCCATCAGTACTATCACATTTCAGTTTTTCACCTCGCGCTCCTATCAAGGAAACATCATTGCCTTGATAGTTGCAGGTCTCCCTCTGTCGATGACAGCCCCTCTATTCCAGAGGATAGACCTAGAGGCCCCTGCGCCTTGGACCCATCACCATCTATGGTGAGTGCCTACAGACCATTTTGGGAGGAGTCATCATTGCCTCTCCGAATAGTTGTTTCTCACATGCTCGACTTCAGCACCTTAATCGCATCATTGAGAATCGTGCAGGATGCATATCCTTTCCATTATGTTTCGAAGACCCTGGATTTCCCTCGACTCTAGCACATTGGTGAGTCACTTTGGAACGGCCAGTTATATTTTCCCGTGGATGTCCGGGCTGCGTTGGTGATTGTATTCAGAAGCCATCCAGTTCCATGCTTCCTTGAGTACCCAGTTCGGTTCCAGATCAGTGTACCATTGCAAGTATGACCGTTCTCACTTTGATCCAACAGCTCATTAGTTCCTTTGGAACCACATTCAGTAGCAATGCTGTCATTCTAGTGCATCGGTTGTTCAGCTCAGACATGGTCAGCCCAGCAGTATGTTCCAGATTTGTGTCCCTTCTGGACCCTTATGATATACACAGTGGATTTCTATGTATCCTACAGGTCCCTCTTTTCGGGCCTCACAGTTATTTTTATGTATCTTGATACGAGCATGGGTATGCCCGCCTCATCTAGATGATCAGATGATTCCTCATCCATTATTGAGGTTATGTACTTTTCAGTCCTTGCAGTTGGTTCGAGATCATCGTTCCGGGCTTCAGTTGGTTCCTTCTCTTCTCCACACCCCAGGAAAAACGAATATGACTTATGATGTCCATCGGCCATACGATGAGCTCCTGCCCTCGCACATCAGGGGGAAATCTGTTAACACCCAAAAAGGGTTCAGTACCTCATCTACCCCATTACATGGCTCATTTGTCCATTTTCCTACCATATTTCCATCAAAAACCCATAAAACCATCTAAAAAGCCTCCAAAAGGCCATAAAA